>SSNR01000744.1:85454-89335 GCA_006937965.1 Callopanchax toddi | reverse complement strand
CCCCCCCCCCCCCCCCCCGGTTGGTTAATAATTTTTACATTCATAATGACCCTAATACACCATCATATTATACTGCTCATGAAGAGGTGCTAAATGCTAACTTTAGGTGTCAGATAGAAAAGAGTCTTCTATGTTTTGTATAGAAGATTGTACAGCCACGGTATAAATTCCAAAAATCTGTTTAAACTGCTAAAACCGAAGCATTCATGCAAGATGGTGTGTCCCAGACTAGAGACCTGTTCTGGGATCCGGTCCTGTGTCAGAGCTTCTGTTACGCCTAAGAGGAGTTTGACTATAAATGCATGAATGAGGAATTTCTTCCAATAAACATACATCTAGCTTTCTGAACTAGGAGTTTAAACCTTTGTCGATCTGAATCCTATCTGTCCTTGTTGGCCTTGAGTTCTTTATTATGTTTGAATTTAAACCTAAAAACTTTGTGTTTCTTTGCAGAAGTTGTTGACAAGTCTTATAGTTGATTAAATACTCAGAAGTACATGAGACAACTGGTGTCTGTCTGTCCCTTGTGTTTTTTCTGCCCATAATAACTCAGTTTTGTTTGATATCATTTGAACGTGGGTATGTGTGTCTGTTATTCCTATATAATGACTGCATTAGACCTGTCTAAATATTTAGCAACATATTCCTTGTGAGACTGCTTTGGAAAAATTATGCATCAAATCAAAAGTCCTAGTATAAAGATGACAATGAGCAATAAATTATAGTCCATTTTTTATTGAATGTTTTACAACAATGTTTACCTTCTTGAATAAAGTAGAAGATTTTTAGACAACCTGATCGTCTCTGCTGGTTTTGATTTGTTTGTTGTTTGATTAGATAGATAAATGAAGGCCCAGTGATTACAATCTGTCTGATCTGGGGACAGTTAGGATCAACTCCAGGTCCCCAGTGGACAAGAACAGGACAAAGTTTAGTAAACAACATTTAAACAATCAGATTAAAGACCATCTCTACATGAAGATGTTAGTTAAATAGAGTTTCTATTTATGAACTTTTGTTTGGCTCATCAATAATTATTAGTGTGTAGTCTTTGAGTTTTTTGTGCCTAAGGCTAAGTTTAGTTTAATAGATTCCATCCTCTACAGCAGGCAGGTCCAGAGTGTGGCTCAGGGGCCTCTGGGTGATTTTGTCTCAACTGCATTTCCAAAATGGTAGAATTTAGTCCTTTTTAAAAATAAAAAAAAGTGTTTTTAAAATGTAAAAGTTTCAGTTCAATCCAAAATATTAGTATTTTATTAACCATGTTTATTCTTTAAATTACATTTCCTGGTGTTTTGTGGTTCACAAACACATTACTTCTACTAAAAGCAGACGTGTGAGCGTCGTTCATATATAACCTGATTTAATCCAGCAGCTTTACTGAAGACAAAGGGACTCACATCCTGTTCTTGTTGCTGATAACAGACAATTTATTTTCAAATGGTAAATGGCGTGTATTTGTATATTGTTTTTCCAAGTCCTAGAGCTCCCAAAGCGCTTCACACTACATTAGACACATTCACCCACAGATGAAGATGGAGCAGACGGTCAGAAGCTGGAGTCACCACTGGGCCCTCCTCACCACCACCAGTAGGCAAGCTGGGTGAAGTGTCTTGCCCAAGGACACAACAACGCAACCCAGCCGGAGCTGGGATCGAACCAACAACCTTCTGGTTGCTAGGCGGCCACTCTACCAACTGAGCTACATAACAGAACAGCCCAAAAAACATTCAACCAATCAAATCCAGGAAATTTGATACTATCCTTTTACTACAGCGACCATATGAGACCCCTTATGTTTATTTTTGGAGTGGTACAAATAAAATAATCACTATAAAACCATTTTTGCCTTTTCTAAATAAAAAAATAACTACACATTTTTGTGGCCCGTGAAGACTTTCAACTTGGAGATTTTGGCTCAATCTTGAAAAGTTTGGGTTTAGGTTATTTATCTACAATAAGGACCACACCCACATGTGACATCACTCAATGTGGGTGGAGTCTTTAGACCAGAGCAATAGTCATGTCTAGTCAGGAAAACTGCTGGCGTTTGTTTGCTGCGCTACTATATTGTAACTATACTACTGTACTACAGCAACAACCTGACTACCATAAACTAAACCAACAGTCTCTTTCTAAATTGTAGAGGTTTAAAAATAGGTAATATACTATTTTAACACAAGAGTTGTTTTAAATACCCCAAAATTAGCTGCTAATTTGTCATTGACTCGAAGGCAGCGTCTCTCCTGATCAGAGTCTTCCTGACACTTGTTTCAAATCCATATCAGCTTGTTCTGTTCAAACTGATGACCTATTATAAAGGGGTCTCCTTAACAAGGTGGGGGCGGCATGTAGCTCAGTTGGTAGAGTGGCCGGTCTGGCAACCGGAGGGTCGCTGGTTTGATCCCTATGGTCCCCTGCTGGAAGCTCAGCCTGGAATAAAAGAGAGAGAGAGAAGTTAAAACCAACAAGTCCAAATCTTTAGCTCGCCGGGCCCCTGAAGGACAGCAGGCAGAGGCCTCCCGGAGCCACTGGCCCATGGTGCAGCTCCAGCCCTCTAGAGGGCCCCGTCCAGATCCCTCCGGAGGCCAAACACACACCCTGGTTGCTGAAGACTCCCCACCCAGGCCCAGCTGATCCACCCGGCCACGAGTCGATCAACCTCGTCCTGTCTGTGGCACAGGGCTTGGCTCAGACAATGAGACTCGTCATGCGTGACAAACCAGAAACTCTCCAGATGATCTCAGTAGACAAAACGGCAGTCTCCAGGCGTGACTTGGGCGGTCACCACCTCATGGGGCATGCGCCCATGCACACACACCTGTGGTATAATTATTGTTAGAGCAAATCACAATCAACACATGAAAACAGTACACAAACTCACAGAAACACATTCCTACTTCCCCCGCTGGAGGAACTGGCAACCCACTGCCACTTGCACTGCTACACCAGCAGCCGACTGGACACCTGACCCCAAGCACACAGAGGTGAGTTCTCGTCTGTCACACCTTGCTCTCCAAGGCTTTAAACCCACCCAGATGGCCTTGTGATTGGCCAGCTGGTCATGAACCAAAATGGCTACAGCTGTGGGCCATTAAGGCAGGAGCAAATTAATGCTTCCCCTTCCACATAGGTGTGATATCAGGTGGGAGGGGGGTCCAGCAACAGACCAGCCTGGGCTGTGATGGGTTTGTGCTGGTTGATCCAGACTCGTGTGCCTCCTCAACTTCGTCGGAGCAGGTCCGTCCGCGCACATCAGGCACCGGAAAAAAGTTACATCAATGTACAACGTCAACCGCTAACCACACTAACCATGCTCATTCTCCCGTTCTGGCCAATCACAGCAGTTTGTTCTTGGACGTCCTGCAGAAAAAAGTTCTGCTCAGCTGAAGTGTACAAGAACAAGCCGTTAGCTCTGTTAAACTGGGGCTATGAGAACAAAATGATGTCATTTTTGTTCTCGGAGACCCCCAGCGTGAACAAAGTTCACCTGAGGATATGAATTGGGCTTTAAAGGATACTCCAGCAGAAAGTGATTTTTTTTATCTATTGCCATATTCCTCATAGTTAGATCAGTGGGCAAAAACAATTAGTAACCAGCCAAAAGCCTCATACTAACAGTCTGGAGGTGGAGCTTCATGGTGTGGGTTTGTTTCTCAGCAGACGGCGCCTGAACAGAAGGAAGGATGAATGAAAACATTGTGGATCAAAAGCTGCTGCCTCACCAGGATGATGAAGATGACCTCTTTTCCACTACACTGGTTCTGGTGCCAGGTGCCGGTGCTCGGCCGGTTCTGAACTAGGAGCCGCCATGAACCGGCCCACATTTCCACTATGCAGGAGCTCAGCGGGAGCCGTGTGATAATACGTCACAGGTCACA
>SSNR01000744.1:62954-80454 GCA_006937965.1 Callopanchax toddi | reverse complement strand
TGCTTGGATGTGGCTTTTCAGCATCCTGTCTATCTCACTTTTCAATCATAATTAATCCACTATAAATTAAAATTTAAAGACAGAATTTAGCTGAAAAAGCAAAAAATGAATTAAACAACGACCGGGGGTGAAAAGGACAGGAGAGATCAATCTGTGATAACCTGGTGTTACTGGAGGCCACGATGCCATTGCTCTGTATTCCAATAAGCTCTAGAAA
The DNA here is from genome assembly GCA_006937965.1 of Callopanchax toddi. Classification (NCBI taxonomy): domain Eukaryota; kingdom Metazoa; phylum Chordata; class Actinopteri; order Cyprinodontiformes; family Nothobranchiidae; genus Callopanchax; species Callopanchax toddi. Next base: position 80,237 of record SSNR01000744.1, on the reverse strand, counting down.
TGTAAAGCAGGTAGTGTGTGAGGTCGTATACAGCACAACACTCAGCTAACACAGAACAGCTGATCGCAACAGAAGAAGAGGAGGATGTATTCCTGCACATGTGAAGAGAAATAAAAGTCTCAGTTTAAATGGGGAGTGATACACTCAGCATCACAGGAACTAATCGCCCTGGACTGTGTGTGTGTGTGTGTGTGTGTGTGTGTGTGTGTGCGTGCGTGTGTGTGTGTGTGTGTGTGTGTGTTGCAGGTGGATTGTTAATCTTAATCTGCTCGTGAACGTTCATGCTGAGTTCCACCCAACCATCAGGGTCTGCTGCGTTCATGTGCCTGTAAGCATACGATTTACACAGGGCTACACTAACGAGTGTGTTAGTCTGCACTGGTTTGTGTATTTGTGTGGGGGAGCGTAATCTGAGAGTAGAAAGGGGGTTAGAAGGCCATTAACTGGTGCATTAGGGCTGACTGCAGCACCAACCGGGAAAAGGACTGAGGATGTATGTGTGTGTGTGTGCGCGCGCACGCGTGTGTGTGCATGAAATAAGATGGTTTGAGGATTTCAGGGTGAAAGGGACAATGAGGATGAGGATTTAGCAGTGGGGTTGAGTCCATTAGTGAATGCATGTCAGTGCTGAAAGGATTGAGAGGACCTGACCCATAAAGAGCAGACACAACCTGTGGAACAGGCTAACCCCTCATGAGTCGCTCCACTGATGCTGGGAGATGTTATTGTTTTCTAAAATCTAATAAAATTGACTTTTAACTGGTCCAACTCACCCCTTGAACCTCTACAAAAAGTTAATTAGGGCTCCAGCGGAGCATTGAAATCTATTGTTTTTGTACGAATTTTTCATTATTATTAGGATTCCAAGCCCGCGGAGGCAGGGGAGTGCGTCTGCAAATAGGGCAGGGACGACCCCTAGGGACGATCCCTAATTGATTGAGAGGCACCCAGCTGCATCAAAATGGCGCACGAAGCTCCATGACGTCGCATGAAGCTCCATGACGTCAATTACTGGAAGTGATTGTTTGACCCGGAAGTCCCGTGGCCCGGAAGTCCCGTGACCGTAGTAGCCAATAAAGCGCGCCCGAAAGTTTTTCTATCGGAAATCTTTCCTGTGGAGACAAAATGAACGTAAGTAGCATATATATAAGTTATATCTTTTTAAAGATGGATTTTATAATCGTAGCATATGACTAGAGGTAAATGGAGTTTCTTTTTCTCGTTTCTCCGCAGAGTTTTTCTCTCTGAATGATTCAAAAGTAAGCTAACCCGGACTTTTGAATGTTTCCTTTTAATCACAAACAAAGGGTTATTTTTCGTAATGATTTTCAAACTTTATAGGTCAAGTCAGATTATAACTAACAGACACGGGGATATTTAAATAAGTTTAAAATGCAAATACAAATAAATTGCCAGAAACAGAAATAAGTTATTCACGCCAGTACAAAGTATACATTTTAATGAAATAAAACCTTACCAACTACTCATCTTTTATTTATCAAAACATTTCAAGTTCCGTCGGGCTTCCTCGTTTTAATCTTATGGAGAACTCTCAATGAGAAAGGAGTCCAGGAAGTACAAGAAGCATTGATTAAGCTTTAGTAGCTATATCTTAGTCAGATATTGTTTTAACTGAATCAGTTGTCAAATAAAACTTGTTTTTCTTTAACGACTCTATCTTCCTGTTGTTTGTATTCTAACATATATGAGGTGCAAAGTTTTTCTTAACAATGAGCAATCATGTGAACAATATCTTTTTAATGCTTTATGGGATGTATAGGAATGTAATACTACAGCTGAAGCTAGCCCTTAGACAACATAGTTTACCAGAAATTAAAATGGTTTAGCATTCTATGTCATTAATGGATTAAATTAAAATGGTTTAAGACATTTTAGTTCTGTGGATACTGGAGACAGCTGTATTTTGCCCTACTGTATTTTACTTATAGGTAAAACATTATCAATGTACAACCTATCAGATTTTATTACATACCAATATTTACTGATCTTGTCGTGTTTTGCAGATGCATATCTCGATTGTACAAGAGGCTGCCTTCCTCCAGCGAAAACTGCTGTTGTCTGGGTTTGGGTGTCCTCTCTGCCCCAGTTTCTTCACATCAAGTGATGATGTCATCAGAGGCACTTGATGAACCACACAGAGAACGCAGTGCATTTCCAGGGTATGTTGGTGAAAAGTGTCTGATTCAGATCTTATAGTTGAACATGTATCCACAACTTATTCGTTTTGTGTTATTGTGTTGGTGTAACTCTTTCCTATTTTTGTATTAGTTTTTTTTTTTCCGAACGTCCCAATATTGCACATTTTTAATATAAATAATTTTTTGTTTACAGAAACCTTAATCTGCAGGTGCAATTTGACCTGTAGAGATACCAGCCACTTCCATTGTCCTTTTTGTGAAAGGACATAATAATATATGTTTGTGTGGTTATTTAAAATGTTTATTCCTATTTCATCAGATCTTTGAGCTACTTAAGAGCATTGAAGAGGTGACGGGTTTGGGAGCCAGGATCAAAAAGGGGGAGATGCTCTCTTAGACTTCGTCTTTGATGTGATGCTCCCAGAGGGAAGATTTGATTTGGTCTTTGTGGTCAATATTCTTTTGAAATGGTACAAAACAAACCAGTGCATTCTTTGTTGCCAAAAAAAAAAAGGTGTGATTGGATCTTTTACGATGTTTTGCAGATCCTGATTACCATCCTCCAGGAGGAAGGACTAACGAGGCTTCGAGCCAAAGTCATTATGTCCAGGGGAGAAGTGTAAATCTGAGGTGTACAATGTGATACTGTGTTTTTTAATGTGGATTAATAAAGTTTATTGCCAAAAAGATTTCTTGCCATATTATCAATATTTGTTGGTGAAGGTTCTCAGTCATCCAGGTCATGATAATCCCAAAAAGGGTTTTAAATAAAGGCAACTGGACTTATTTGGTTCCTTCTTCTTTCTTTCCGTTTCGCTGCTCATCCGAGTAACTTTGTCAATTCTGTCTGTAGCAGAGAGAGAATCTTATAAACTGTGCTCATCTTCCTCTGTCTGTGACACACCTTCCTGCCTCCTGAGAAGGTGTTCGCTCCACTGTATTCAACTGGAGACCTGTCGAGTTGTATTGATTAGATGGAAGGCGTGAATTGTCTGGGAATTAAGTTCAGAGCAGACTGATGGGTGCTGGAAAGATTAAATCTGAGTCCTCTGTTTAAAGTTGGTTTTTTACGTTTGACATAGATGGCTTCTTTAACTCATCTCTCAAACCATCGGTCTTCTTGTGTATGCCTTTATTTAAAACCCTTTTTTGGATTATCAATATTGCTAGTATGATTCTTATAAGGACAAGAAGGACTGGACTGCTGCTGAGCGATCCAAAGTTGTGTCCTCTGATAAAATTTTTTTTTTTTTTCCTCTGATAAAATTAAATTTTGCATTTACTTTGGAAATCAAGGTCCCACACTCTGGAGGAAGAGAGGAGAGTCACAGAGTCCACGTTGTCCTGTGTGATGTTTCCACAGTCAGTGATGGTTTGAGGTGCCATGTCATGGTGGATAAAATACATAAAAATTGAAGATAAAAAGAGTAAAGGTAAATAAAAATACATAAAAGATAATATACAAAATTTCACTTTTTGAATAGAATTTTATGAGCAACACCTGTACAAAAAGTTACAGAAACATAAACAGTAGGCTATGGTGGGTCCTGCAATAAAATAATTAGGAAGTGAGTTTACAAAAAAAAAAACAACTATACATAAAATTTACAAATGTACGTATTGCTGTATTAGCAATAAAAATGACGTGATTGGTTTTTCTACTGTATGCTAAGTATATATTTGATCTAGCTTGAATGCAGAAAAACATCACACAGCTCTTTCCTAGTTTTTGGAACATGTTTGGATACGTTTTCTGCAACTGTCAAATTATTTTGTAAGAAAGACAAGGCGTGACTTTAAGTCACATGACTTGTGCTGTCAGTGATGTAACTTCCGGGAATTTGATGCAGTTTGAACGCACATAAATACATTTACTTGTATTCAAAGCTCTTTCTCTGTTTTAGAATATCTTTGAATAAGTTTTTCGTAACTTTAAATAAAGAATTTTCTAAAAAGAAGGCGGCGTGACTCTAAGTCACGTGACTTCCGGGTAAAAAAAACCCACTTCCGGTAATTGACGTCATGGAGGTTCATGCGACGTCATGGAGCTCCGTGCGCCATTTTGATGCAGCTGGGTACTCTTGCATTTTGATGCAGCTAGGTACTCTTGAATTGATTACGTCGACGCGTAAAATATGTCGACGCAAATAATGTGCGCCGATGCGTCGTCACTTTCAAAACAAATACTGCGGCAGCGAGTACAATCAGTCCACCCGAACTCGCAGTTCAAAAGTATGGGACTATTTTACAGAAAAGGATGCGAATCAGTCGTTGGCCGGCTTTGTTAAATGGAAATGGCCGATCATAAAAGCACGACGGTGCACCAGCATCTCAAGCGGCATCCAGGAGCAGCTTCCGCAAATGACAAAACACCATAAGTGTCACCCCCTGCCGTGAGACCACCTCTTTTCTCACTTCCTGTTTTATTCTGAAGTCTCCCTCCTGTTTCAGTTCTGTTTCCTGTTTCTCATCACTCTGATTCCTTACAGCTGTTTGTGTTTGTATTTAACCAGTCTCTCCTCTCTTTCAGTTGCCAGTTCGTTAGTTTCCAGACTCTCGTCCCAGCCTCTCTTTAGATCTTTGTGCCTTGACTTTTGGATTTTTAGTTAGTTTAGATCTTTGTGCCTTGACCCTGTTTCTAGACTTTGGATTACCCTTTTGCCACAGGACTTGGATTATTCTGCCTGACCTTTAATAAAGGATTTTTGTGTTCAGTTTTAACCTGCATTGGGGTTCTACTTCGTACCTGCTTAACAGTAAGTTTTCAACTTTTTAACTAATGCTGGTTTTTAATATGGGTGCAACAGATCATCATCGATCCTGATCCATATGGATCGCCCTCTATGGTTCGGAAGGCATGTGTTCCACGGATCACGCAGCGCTTGCGTGTTGCTAAATCATCTCCGACATTCTGGACTCGCACGCTCTGAATCTGCAGATAATTCCTCTCTGAGAAAGGCGTTCATTTTGCTATCACGTATAGAGGTTCAGCGTGTTGGATTCAGCCGTACAGTACACCAGAACGAGGATCCCTGATCAGTATCTGATTCAGTCTCTGTTGCGCGCGCGGAGCCGCTGATTCCTCTGTCTCTCTCTCTCTCTGTCAGCTGGAATATTTAAATCTCTGATAGACCAACCAGACTCATCTATTTCTGTCTAAGATAACGTGGTATGTTAGGCTTTTATACGAGCTAATGTATGTTAATATTATAACCGGAGTTCAGGCAGGAGGAACAGAGCAGCGCCTCGAGTGTCACGCCCCTTCGCCCACCCCCCCAGCTGTGACCGTAGGGAGAGACTAGTTTCACAGAAACCAGGTCTGTGACCCCTGAGAGGTTCATGAGTCTATCTCCCCCATTAATTTGTTTTAATATGATTCAAATTTTGTTTTGAAGCATCAGATTGACATCTTGAGTTAAATGTTGTCTGTATTTAATGAGGATTGAGCAGAAAAATGTTGCAGTGTTTTAGAAAATGATGAGAGTAAATTTTTTTTTGTCTTTCTCTTTTTCCTTTCTGCTGATCCGATAAATAATCCGGTCATGACTCAAATCCATGAACCCATCCGTGAGTTTTCTGATCTGTTGCACCCCTAGTTTTTACCCAGGCGAATTTATTCATCCAAACACACACACACACACACACACACACACACACACACACACACACAGGGTGAGAAAGAAACAAGAGAAAAGGCTGCAAAATGGATCTTATTTTTAATTTTTTATTGTTTAATGAAGAGCTCTATTTTTGCAGAGAGCAAAGTGAATGTTACATTGTGTTCAAAGACACCATTGCAGCTATTTATATATTTTTTATTATAACTTTTTCTTGATTTATATATGTTTGCACAACATTTAATTTCATGTTGAACTTCTACTACAAACTTTATTTTCAATTTTTTAAAATTAAATTGTGTTCAAATGAAGAAAATTGTTTATTTCATTGAGATACATAAAATAGTAAATGTCAAATTGCTATACAAGTCAAATAATCGAAAATCAAATTGAATCAAAATCGAATAGAAAAAGTAATCCTTAGATCGATGCATCGAAAAAAATAGTCGCTAGATTAATCGATTACAAAAATAATCGTTTTGCCCAGCCCTATCTGCAAAGCAGCAGTGCTTCCATGTCTCCAGTGGAGCAAAAAAGTCTCTTGAAGTCATGGTCTAAAGTTTAGACCATGACTGCAAGAGACTTTTTGGTTTAGACTCTAAACCCTATAGGAAGTCAGCCATTTTGGTTCGATGATACCATTTTGTTGTTTTTTACACATGTTGTATTTTAAGAAACTAGTCCTAGGATTTTTTTTAACCTAAAAACTTCAAAATAATACATTATACCATTGGGGAGCAAACGATCTTTGAACTGTTGATGCCAAACGGTGTGAGCGTGGCCAAGCGTCAAATGTTGACCTGCGTCAAAACATGCCTTCCTCTAGATCAGGGATTCCCAAAGTGTGACGCACGCACCCCTGTGAATGCGTGAGCTGCCACTAGGGGGTGCGCAAGATGAAAAATGTAACAATTACACATTTACAGTGTTTTTTTTCCCCACACAGTAAAGATGTGTAAATAAACATTTCCTCTGTTATTGTGTGGAGCTGTGGAATAGTATTTGGATGAACCCCAAATCTTTTTTCTGTCAATCATGAGAACTCCTCCGAGAAATATTTTATTGTGAAAGGCATTAGTTCCAGGGCGCTGTTGTGGTGCTGCTGGAATGTTTACTTGGTTAAATGGATATTTATTCTAAGAATTCTTCTTGACAGCTTGTGACAATCTGCTGATTGATTCCACGGTGAGTCATTTGCTGTTAGTTTCTTTTGTTTTACTAAAACGCGGCTCTATGTTTAACCGCCGATGAGCTAATGGCTAATAGAGCTGGGTTTTAATTTTAGCATAATTTAGAAAACACTAAGCAGTTGGTTAAAGGTTTTAATATTGAAGAATTTTGTATAATAGGCTACTGTGGTGATAAAATACACAGTTGTGTTATTTATTGTGATATTTGTTACCAGGGGGTTGCCTTAAATCTCCGTATTTTTCTTTTTTTTTTCTTTTTCCTTACTCTGACGGAAAGATCTGAAGGCCATCGGTCAATTTACTGATTACAATCACACACCTGTGTGGTACACACAGACAGTGTGTGTGTGTGCGTGCATGTCTGTGCATGCTAGCGCCATCAGACCGCGCTGTCAACAGCGAGGCTGCTGTCTGTTTCTCGCTCCGTGAGCGCTGACAGACACCTGAGGTCTCATTTATTAAACTTGCTAAGATGGGTCTGAAAGTTGCATAAGTCACTTTCTCCACAAACTTTGGGGTTTGGGGTGATCCTATAAGCACATTTTGGAGACAAAACCTGCAGCGCAGCCGCTGACACACACACGTACAGTTACCCTCCACCCTCTGAACAGAACTCCTAACGAGACTTTGAACGAAAATATGTCGCATTTAGGGGGTGAATCACAGTCTGTTATGTCGTCAAAGCTGCACTTATTAGTGCATTATTGTGATCAGCTGTGTAGTTATTGTGATTACTGAGGCATATGAATACTGCAGTCAGTCACACTTGTGTTTGATGGATCTGCTGCACTGAGGATCAGCCAGTAGGCTCCAAACGGGGAGAGTAGAGCTTTCTATGATGACTGGCTTATCAGCTGATTTAGAGATCAGTTCTATGGATCCGTAATGCACGTTAAAATCATACGGTAATCAGAGTCCCACGGAGCTGCACCTCACCTGCTGCTGCGCTGCGCTAGCCTCCATACGGAGAGAGTTCTTAGAATTTTCTATATGATGACTTTCTGATCGACTAATATAGTGTCTAATCCTATAGATTTGTGTGCTAAATGGGCCTGGTGTTAGAGTAATAATGCTACTAAAAACGTAATAAGTGTAAAATTAATAAGTGACGGATAAAAATAGATATGACCGGATTTTTAAAACCCTGTCAGTCAAATGACAGAAAACTAAAAAGTCTAGCGCAACCTCTGATATACTGGTATGTATGTATGTATGTATGTATGTATGTATGTATGTATGTAACCCTGCTAAGTGCTGAGTTTTCTAGATTGTGCCCCTCTAAAAAAGCAGCTGGACCCAGCCTGGGCCCCCCTCTAATGTTGGTCTAGAACCGCCACTGGACTCAAGTCATTTAAGTTGACCAGAACAAAGGATCACTGATCGATTTCTGACCCTTTCTCTGCTGTGCACGCGTAGAGCGGCTCCTCCATCCCTCCTTTCTGTCAGCTGATCTCTGCTCTAATGGAGCAACCAGACTCATCTATTTCTGTCTAAGATAACGTGTTGTTTTGGACTTTTGTACGAGTTAATGAACGTTAATACTAACGGTGCTCTGTCAGGAGCGATCAGAGCACCTTGATCGTCACACCTCCTAAGCGAGGAGCAATAAGCGACAGCTTATCTTCAGCACCGTGTGTGTGTGTGTGTGTGTGTGTGTGTGTGTGTGTGTGTGTGTGTGTGTGTGCGCGCGCACTTGCCATCAGACCACGCATAACAGCGAGGCAGCTGTCAGGCTGCGAACAGCTCTGACCATCATCATCTGAAAGTTGCTCGTCACTTTCTCCATAAACGTTGGGATTTATTTGAGAAAGCGTGACGGGAAAATGTGCATAACTTCATGGAAACTTTGAACCTCGTAGCACATTTTGGAGACGGGAAACCTGCAGCCGGTGAGACTGGCGCGCGCACACACACGCACATGCACAAAAAAACCAACACTCACCCTCCATGCGCGTGTCTCTGAACAGAATAAAAACGGGTATTTGAACGAAAATGTCACATTTAGGAGTTAATCACAGTCTGTTCATGACTTCATATTACATAAATGCACTGATTGGCGCTTTATTGTGATCAGCTGTGTAGTTATTGTGATTACTGAGAGACATATGAATACTGCTCAGTCACTTGTGCGTAATGGATCTGCTGCGCTCCAGATCTGCGCCGTCCGCGGACGGGGAGAGTTCTAGAGATTTTCAGATGATGACAGATGAATCTTAAATGTTTCCACGTACCCCCTGTAATGCACTCACGTACCACTAGGGGTACGCATACCCCCCGTTGGGAATCACTGTCATACATGACCATCACGTGTTTGATGGACAACTTAAGCCTGAAAGTTGACGCTAGAACAAACAAACCAGTGTCTCTCCTGATCTGACTAACTACGAGTATTGCTCCAGTCAGAGGATAACTTCCTGTTTCTAGAGGCTCCTCCCACTTTGAGTGATGTCACATAAGGGTGTGGTCTTGATTGTAGATAAACAACTGATAAGGACACTTCAGAATGACCCAGATATCCCTGTAAGGTAAGCTTGTGTTGGAGCACTTCAGAAGTGAGTGTTTGATTTTCCACTCTCAGGTTTGGCTATTTTTGGAGTTAAAACAGTCTGTCTCGTCTTTGCTCCAATTCCCTCAGCTCAAAATATTTACTGTCTCTTTCTGTCTCAAGTCCTGCAAAAGAAATGACAAACAGCTGCCAGGTCGTAGAGAGAATTGAGCTGCAGATCTCCTCTGATGGGAGATTTTCATTGTCTGTTAACCATCAGTCCTCATTGTCACAGCAAGTGTTAATCCACTGCTGCTCAGACGCTCATTTAACACTTTGCCATATCCAGATGGAACTGTCAAGATATTCAAATGTCACAAGTCTGCGTCAGCTCTGAGCATCTCTTTCTGTCAAACATTTGTTCACTATGGGAGAAAGTGGATTCTGCCTATTTTTAGGAGAGGTTTAAGATATTTTATGTAAAGTCAAAGGAACAGCAGGTGTAAAGGCTGTGATGATGTGAGAGAGGACACAGACTGCTGCATCTATAACGTAGTGTGATGTTCAGCCACATCAGATGGCACATAGCCGTAGGAAAGTGATGAATTATAGGGAAGATTTCGGACACTTCCTCTTTATGGAAGCTGTGGGAAAATGACTGCATTATATTTTTGTTATTCTACAGAGAATGTGATATGTGAAGCTGTAAAAGGAGCTGATTCATGAGGGGTTTTCCTTTGCTGCGGTCATGAAGACGAAGCAATAAGGAGTGGATGGAGGAGGGGGCAAGGGCCAAATTCCAGCAGAAACAGACTCCATACCTTGTTTTTCTTTAAATATTGATGTTTGCCAGTAACAAAATTTGTTTATAACTGTAAACCACCTTGTGATCTATATCTTGAAAGGCTATAGAAATAGAACTTCCTAGAGTAACTGCCTGCCTCCTTGAATCTCCTCCATGCTCCTGAAACTGAGCTGGGTGACAAGCAGACCTTCTGGTAATGGAATGTATCAATGCTGAAACCAAGAGAAGACAATGATGACAATCCTGGGGGCAAAAAAGGAATAAAAAGAAACAACCAGTAAGTGAGTGACGAGCTGTGAGCACTCTGCATTAGTGGGGTTTGTCGGGGTCTTCCAGATTCCTCTCATAATCCAAAAAACATCCATCCATCCATTTTCCTCTGCTTAACCAAGGTCGAGTTGCTGGGGCAAAAACCTTATCAAAGAAGCCCAGGCTTCCCTCTCCCCAGCCACGTTGGCCAGCTCCTCTGGAAGGATCCTAAGGTGGTACCAGGTCAGGTTGAGAAACAGTCCTTCCAGCATGTCCTTGGTCTTCCTTTAGGTCTCCTCCCGGTTGGATGTACCTCACCAGGGAGACGTCCAGGAAGCATCCTTACCAGATGCCCAAGCCACCTCAACTGGCTCCTCTCAACCAAATAACTACAGGCCCATTTCCAAACTGAGCTATATCTCTAAACTTTTAGAAAGAGTTGTGGCTGATCAGCTTGTCTCTTTTCTGGAACAACACAACATTTTTGATCAATTCCAATCTGGTTTCCGTAAAAAACATTCAACAGAAACAGCTTTACTCAAAGTATCCAGTGACATCATGATGGCAGCAGACTCCGGGAAGTTTACAGTCTTAGTTCTGTTGGATCTTTCTGTTGATCACAGCACCTTAATGAACAGACTCCATGACTTGGTGGGATCTCTGGAACAGTTTTAGACTGGTTCAGATCGAACCTCTCAAACAGAAGTTTCAGTGTCCATACAAACAACATCATGTCAGATACTACAGATCTGTTCTGTGGGGTACCCCAAGGCTCTGTTCTGGGTCCACTCCTGTTTTTACTATATATCCATCCTCTTGGACAGATCATTAGTAGATGTCACAATGTCTCCTACCACCTTTATGCAGATGACATTCAGCTGTACTGCTCCTTCAAGGACTCAGAGTTCTACAAACTGTCTGAATTACTGGAGTGTCTGTCAGCTACTAACTGGTTAGAAAAGAACTTCCTTCAGTTAAACCCTGAAAAGACTGAATGTCTGATTGTTGCCCCTGATAGGATGGTCCCTCTGATCAGTCAACAGATTGGACATTTAAGTTCTGCTGTAAAGTCAAACCTGAGGAATCTGGGTGTTATTTTCGACCAATCAATGTCTCTTCAAGGTCACTCAAAACAGCTGGTCAGAAACTGTTTTTATCATCTGAGAAATATTTCCAAACTGAGAAAGTTGGTGTCAAAACCTGAACAGGAAATGGTTCTTCATGCTTTTATCTCCTCCCGTCTAGATTACTGTAACACACTTTTCACATGTTTGAACCAAAAAGCCCTTTATGGCCTTCAGCTGGTCCAGAACTCTGCAGCGAGGCTCCTCACTGGAGCAAACAGGAAAGATCACATCACTCCTATTCTGAGGTCTCTGCACTGGTTACCTGTTAAATGTAGAGTTCATTTTAAAATCCTGACTCTCAAGCCTGATTTATACTTCTCCGTCTGCGTCGTTACGGAGACACGCAACGCCATTATGCGTCGACGCAAGCTCTCTACGACATGCTCGCAGAGGCTGACGGACACATGCCCAAAATTCTAACTGCGTTGAAAGCGATGAACAACGCATGCATGTGATTGGTCGGCTCAACACCCCGTGATCATTTCCGGCATGATGCCGCTATCAACAGAGTAGTAATAGTAGAATCTCAGGGAAGCAGATATGGATCAGCTCGAGAAACGTCTGGCAGACGAAGTACGAACATTTATATAATCCATCAGTGTCCCTAAAGGGTTAAACAAGAGCTATATATTCACTCGTCGTCTGCCTCGTCCTCACTGAACGGACGGACATTCAACAGACGCCGCTGTCTCCTCACTCCTGTTTAATTCTTTTTAACAACATTGTTTGTTCCTCCAGATCAATCTGTTCAAACTCAATCAAAATTTGCTCTCTGTCAGCCATTACTGAGCTGAAATAAACAAACGTTGGTCGACGGAGGCATTACTGCAGAAAAGTTATGCGCTCTCTGATGTCCTTGTTGAGAATTGCTTCACAACACTGACGGAGAAGTAAAAATCAAAAACGTCTCCGTCAGTGCGTGTGAGCGCAAACGTGCTGTCGGAGAAGTATAAACCAGGCTTAACTTTCAGGGCCCTACATGGTCAAGCTCCTGTTTATGTTGCTGAACTGATAAAGCCGTACGCTCCAACCCGAGTCCTCAGGTCCACAGACCAGAATCTCCTAACAGTTCCAAGGACCAGATTTAAAAGTCGAGGTGATCTCTCCTTCCAGTCTGTTGCACCGCGACTTTGGAATGAATTTCCTTTAGTTTGACGCTGTATAGACAGTCTGGACTCCTTTTAAAAAGCAGTTGAAGACCCAATTATTCAAAACCGCTTTTAAATAACTCTTTTATGTTCTCTTGTTGTTGTTTAATGATTTTGATTTGTAATGATATTTTGTTTGTTTTATTAATTTTATTTGTTTTATCATGTTTGATTCTGTTTTCTGTGAAGCACTTTGATTTTTTTTTCTGTGAAAGGTGCTATATAAATAAACTTTACTTACTTACTTACTTACTTACTTTATGTGCAGGAGCAGCAGATCTACCCTGAGCCCCTCTTGGATGACCAAACTCCTCACCCTATCTTTAAGGGAAAGCCCAGACAACCTGCAGAGGAAACTCATTTCGGACACTTGTATCCACAATCTCATTCTTTCGGTCACTAGCCAAAGCTCATGACCATAGATGAGGGTAGGAACGTAAATGACCGCGTGCATTCCATGCATAATGCACCAGACATGTATATTATACCTGTGTGCTTACACGTTCATGCCTGTATAACAGATATCTACCACCTGGACAGTTGTCGTAAAACGGCTGAGACTGCTTTATGTATGTATTATTATTATTATTATCTCCCCATCCATATTACCTAGTGTCTTTTATAGTACATTATTAGGAAAAACAGTTGTTTGAATGCCTACTTGGGCATGGAGATAGAGATAAAATCAGGAGGATCAATAATGACTTGACTCCTTGTAGACGTTTGTCGCAAAATCACATCAAACCAATTCTGGCCCTAAAGTGATTAGATGGAGTATAAGGATTAGTATTTTCATCAAAAACCTGCTATAAACAGTCCTCTGCTACCCTCTGGTGGATGGTCTACTGATGGAAAGGGCCAGTTTTATTCCATGAATGCTGTTATAATGTTTTATGATTACATATTGACATAAAACATATTACTGGGTGTGTACACTATTCACAAAGTGAAATTAAAGTTTTTCCATCACATTACAGTGATGTTGATTTACACATTAATGCTCAAGATGAAAAGTTCACTTCCTGGTTCCACAATAACACACAGAATGATGTTGTACTCCAGTGACTCTAGCCTACGGCACCTTAACTGGAGCGGGGCACAAAAAGTTGTCAGATGTCATTTGTCATGTCAAATGACCAGCAGCCAAACTCTCATTTTGGGTTGTTCATGTACAGCTCATTTAAAATAACACAGCATCCACAGCTTGTTGGCTAACGCACCAAACTTTATTAATGTATTGTTCATTGGTCTAATACTACCCTGCTGCCATCCATGAGCTTCTCCAAACCATTATTGGCCATTATTTTAATGTTTCACTGTATATCAACATGTCCTCTTTCTCTGAATTGTAAACAACATGGGCATTTTTTCACTTTTTTGGAGGGACATGACAAATTACACCTGACAGCTTTATTTGTGTCTAGCTCAGGATGACACAATTGGCTAGGCTACACTAGGCTGAGCTAGGTTCGCTTGAGTACAGCGTAGTTCAGTCAATCTGCACTCGATAGTTTTCTAGGGGACCCGGATGTGTGACCCAGAAAACTGAATTTAAGAAGTGAAATTGAATCAAACAATTGACATTGAACAGTGAAAACTGAAAGTATTCGAGTTGAATTTTCATTAGGATGAAAACCAGTTTTACAGAAAATTAAATCAGTTTCAAAACAATAAAGTCAGTTTCAATTTTGAAATTGAGCAATTCAGATTCATTCTGATCAATGCAAATTCAGATATAACAGAATCAGATTCTGATGGAACAAGTTTCTGCCCATAGGACTGGTTCAGTCATCGATTCTAAAACAGAGAGAACAAAGTTAGTGACAGCAGGAAATACAAACATAAATATAGATGAAATACATTGTTGGTCTTTGCTGATGTGGATCCTAACTGAGAAAATCCTCCTCTGAATTGTGTGCAGAGGCACTAAGTGATGACAAGTATTTTTCTACACCTCCCTTAGCACCAAAATGGGTCAAGTTTAAATGACAGCTTTTGCACAAATTTAACAAATGAGATGTAACATATTAATTAATGAGTGTTAGTGGTGAAGGCTGACAGATTTATTTCACTCCAGTGAAACTTTTCTCATAGCTGCTATGAGCGTTGGAGAAGGTTTTGTCCTTTATTTGTGTCTGGACTCCAGGGACTGACCATTGTAGGACCCAGCTTTTTTTAGCTCCAACCTGAGGGAAGGCACTCTCCCAGCACAAGAGGAACCATTAGTGATGTCAGTGAGCTGGATGAACTTGACTAATGTACGGAACGCAATCTTCAGTGGGCCAAAATTATATTATACGTATAAAGTATGAGTTTTATTTCAGTACCCCACTGCTAAAACTGGCTGTTACATCACTTCCGAGTTTCAAATGTGGGAAAAAAAGAGGTATGAAAACCCTTAACACAATGTCTCTTTTAATGATCTTCCAAGCACAGTTGCCAACTCCACTTATTATCAGTGACTTTGGGCTGGTAAATTTGCATTAAAAATATTGAAAGTTGCAGGTTGTGGTCTTCTGCTCTTTTTAGACTGGTCATGTCTCTGTTTACTCGCCTCGCCTTCTTCCGCTTATCCGGGTCCGGGTCGCGGGGGCAGCATTCCAAGTCGGGCAGCCCAGGCCACCTTCTCCCCGGCCAAGTCCACCAGCTCCTCAGCTGGGACGCCCAGGCGTTCCCCGGCCAAACTGAAGATGTATTTCCTCCAGCTTGTCCTGGGTCGACCTGGGGGCCTCCTGCCGGCAGGACATGCCCAGAACACCTCCCGAGGGAGGCATCCAGGGGGCATCCTTACCAGATGCCCGAACCACCTCAACTGGCTCCTTTCGATATGGAGGAGCAGCGACTCTACTCCGAGTCTCTCCCGGATGTCCGAGCTCCTCACCCTATCCCTAAGGCTGAGCCCGGCCACCCTGCAGAGGAAACTCATTTCAGCCGCTTGTATCCGCGATCTCGTTCTTTCGGTCATTACCCAAAGCTCATGACCATAGGTGAGGATTGGGACGTAGACCGACCGGTAAATCGAGAGCCTTGCTTTCTGACTCAGCTCCTTCTTCACCACAACCGATTGGTTCAGCGTCCGCATCACTGCAGACGCTGCCCCAATCCGCCTGTCGATCTCCCGCTCCCTCCTTCCCTCACTCGTGAACAAGACCCCGAGATACTTGAACTCCTCCACTTGAGGCAGGACCTCTCTCCCGACCCGGAGTTGGCAATCCACCTTTTTCCGGTCAAGAACCATGGCCTCAGATTTGGAGGTGCTGATCCTCATCCCAGCCGCTTCACACTCGGCTGCGAACCTCCCCAGCAAGAGCTGAAGGTCAGAGCTCGATGAAGCTAGGAGGACCACATCATCCGCAAAAAGCAGAGACGCGATTCTCCTGTCACCAAACTCCACCCCCTCCACACCACGGCTGCGCCTAGAAATCCTGTCCATAAAGGTTATGAACAAGACCGGTGACAAAGGGCAGCCCTGGCGGAGTCCAACCCTCACTGGGAACAGGTCCGACTTACTGCCAGCTATGCGGACCAGACTCGCACTCCTCTGGTACAGGGACTGAATGGCCCTTAACAAAAGACCATCAACCCCATACTCCTGGAGCGCCCCCCACAGGGTGCCCCTGGGGACATGGTCATAAGCCTTCTCCAAATCCACAAAACACATGTGGATTGGTTGGGCAAACTCCCATGACCCCTCCATCACCCTAGCGAGGGTAAAGAGCTGGTCCACAGTTCCACGACCAGGACGAAAACCACATTGCTCCTCTTCTATCTGAGGTTCAACCATCGACCGGAACCTCTTCTCCAGTACCCTGGAGTAGACCTTTCCAGGGAGGCTGAGGAGTGTGATCCCCTTATAGTTGGAACACACCCTCTGGTCCCCCTTCTTAAAAATGGGAACCACCACCCCGGTTTGCCACTCCACAGGAACTGCCCCCGACAGACCTACAACATCCATCGCCTTAAGGTACCCAGGTCGGATCTCGTCCACCCCCGGGGCTCCGCCGCTGCTTAGTTTTTTGACTACCTCAGCGACTTCTGCCCCAGAGATTGGACAGTCCGTCCCCAGGTCTCCCAGCTCTGGTTCCTCCTCGGAATGCGCGTCGGTGGGATTGAGGAGCTCCTCAAAGTATTCCTTCCACCGCCCGACTATAGCCCCAGTTGACGTCAGCAGCTCCCCGACGTCAGCAGCTCCCCGTCCGCACTGTAAACAGTGTGAGCGAGTTTCTGCCTTCCTCCCCTGAGGCGCCGGATGGTTTGCCAGAACCTCTTTGGAGCCGACCGATAGTCTTTTTCCATGGCCTCGCCAAACTCCTCCCACGCCCGAGATTTTGCCTCGGCAATAGGCTTTATGCACAGAGTACTTGGTAGAACTTCCGGTTTAAAATTACCTCGCGGGACCATTTCCGGTTCCATTTGAAACGTGAAGATTTCCAGAGTTAGAGTGAATTTCCAGCTAAAGATATTGTTTATAATCAAAACGAGTAATAGTATAGTATAGTACAG
>SSNR01000744.1:49021-62944 GCA_006937965.1 Callopanchax toddi | reverse complement strand
ATATATATATATATATATATATATATTATAGCACTAAGAAATGAAGCCATCATATAAGTATCAGCAGACGGGAAGCCTCGACAGCTGAACACTGCTGTGTTCCGTTGTGTACCGCATCAGCTGAATATAATTCATCAGTCCGTTTCCACACATTTCCACTGAATAAATAACTACAAAAAGGAAGGATTGTGAACTTAAGAAGAGAAAACGTGATCATTTCTAACCACACCGTGTCTGCAGTCCACACTTTGCAGCACAGTAGTCAAAGAGCCGAGTGGACGAGGCTAAAGGAGGAGGCTAAAGGAGGAGGCGCGGCGCCGTTCGTGTGTAATTTCACTGGAACAACTATTCTTTTGGTAAATGAAGACTTGGTGTTTGATAACGTACAGCTAGACCAGAGAAAGTTGAAAGTTGGGAAGCAGTTGGAGCCCACGATCACGGCTATATAGATTTGTCTCACTGTTTTTTGATGATGGAAGCTACGAGCTAACGCTGTTAGCTTACCTTCACTTTCATGAATAAAGCTGGTTATATACAGCTTAAAGTCCTTCACCCGCTTGCTCACAGACGTCTCTGTGTGTTTTTCAAAAATCCGGTGGACATCGTTTACCGTGATGCGCGGCAGGTCTTGAAGAAAACGGGTAAAAAAATCCATTTTGTCCAGTTTGTGTGGGAACAGCGTTGAACCGGAAGGGAGGGGCTGCGTCTATCGCAACCAGGAAGTGACCGTGCATAAACCCCACTGCCACTGCTGCACTTCGCTTGGCCCGCCGGTACCTGTCTGCTGCCTCTGGAGACCCACAGACCAGCCACGCCCTGTAGGCCTCCTTCTTCAGCCTGACGGCTCCCCTAACCTCTGGTGTCCACCAGAGGTGTCCACCCGCTGTAAACCCGAACTGTAAAGATCAGATTCATCTTTACAGTTGTTTTCAGAGACTCACATTAAATCTAATGTTTAAAAAGACCCACAAGTAGTTTAACTAAAACAAGATGAAAACATGTTTGCATGCTGTAACATGGAACCGTCTTCCCTCAGACCTTCACAACACTAACTCTCTCACTCTTTTTAAATCAAAGCTCAAACCCCACCTTGCTCAAAACCCACCAAAACCATGCTTTTGTTTTTAATAAGGAGGTGGGTCTTGAGAAGTGGGTTCCCAATATTTATTTATTGACCCAAAAGTTAAGTAAAGGAATAACAAAAATCGCCCCAGGGCCGGTAGAACTAACACAAAATACTAAACACAAACCCTGGGTGATCAAACCAAATAATAACCAGAAAACCTGCCAGCAGGGGGAGGGAGAAGACTAACACAAATACCTATTAATTACCAAATGAAAACTCCACCGATGAAAAGAAACACAGGATCGACCTCCCCCTGATCTGGCAAAGAAAAGAGAAAGAAAATGTTATTTACACTCACACAAATTACTAAACACTAAGTGAATGTGAGCTTCAAACAAAATCAAAACTTTTAAATCCTTAACTTACAAAGAGTGCTTTAAATCAGAACTCAGCCATAATTAACAAGAGGCTCCAAGATAAAGAAAAAAAAACAAAACAACTCGGGCTGCTTAAACAAAACTGTTAGCTTTTTAACTATTTAGCTCAGAGGACTACAACAATGAATTTGTCAGCTCCAATTTCAAACACAGTCAAAGACAATATAACCTGAGGAGCTAGATTGGAGACTACCCACAGATTTAGAGTAGCTCCTTGAGCCACTGTGTTTCCTCTGCTTTATACTGTTCCTGGCTTGGGACTCTGATTAGCCAAACAAGCTGCAGCTGGAGACTGGAGGAGCAAATGGCGCGCTGTGATGACATCAGGAATGACAGGTCTGTTTCCGGGGCAACGGGGGAGTGTCTGAGAGTCAGTCCAAGCCGACTCCTTCTTTCAGCTCCTCTCCCACAGCAACAGGCAGTTTTCTGGTAGACTGCAGGCTTCAGGCAAACACAGAACAGGAAAACAAAACAAAACACGGCAACTGTTCCACAGGGGTCGTGACACCCTCATCCAAATAAATGAGAAAGCCCATACTTTCTCTAACCAACAACATAAAATACTACCTGGCCTTTACACACTGTCCCACCCAGGGGTGCGGGACAAACAATCAGCAAGGACATATTCAGTACCCTTTTTGTGTCTGATGTCCATCTCGAACTCCTGCAGAAATAAGGCCCATCGCATCAACCTTTGGTTATGGTTATACATGTTAATGGATTGTGATCAGTAAACGCAACTAGAGGACCTACTCCTGCATGGACATAGACATGGAAGTGTTGAAGAGCAAGTAAAAGAGCTAGAGTCTCCTTCTCTATGGTTGAGTACCTGCTCTGGTAAGGGACAAACTTCTTTGAAAAGTAGGCAACAGGATGTTCAAGTCCACTCTCGTCTTCCTACAAGAGTACTGCCCCTACACCAACACTACTGGCATCTACCTCCAACGTGAATCGTTTTGAAAGGTCCGGTGCTTTCAAAACTGGGGCATTACTCAAGAGTTTACAAGCATCAAAAGATGCTTGGGCCTCGCTACTCCAGTGGAAAGGTATTTTTGGACTCAGGAGGTTGGTGAGTGGGTGCACAATGGTGGCAAAGTTTTTGCAAAAACACCTGTAATATCCAACCATTCCTAAAAAACGCCAAAGCTCACGACGGGTGCGCGGGCTAGGAAAGTCAGTGACAACTTGTACTTTGTCACTGAGCATTCTCACGAAACCATGGCCTACTTCCTTCCCTAAGTAGGACACCGTGGCTTTTACAAACTCGCACTTGGCAAGATTTACAGTAAGGTTGGCTTGAACTAAACGCTGAAACAATGCTTCTAATGCAGTGATGTGTTCACCCCAGGTAGAGGTATGAATCACAATGTCATCTAAGTATGCACTGCAACTCTTCAGGCCGGCTGTTACTTTATTTATTAATCGCTGAAAAGTAGCCGGTGCGTTCCTCATGCCAAAAGGCGTTACTGTGTATTGGAGGAATGCATCAGGAGTGACGAAAGCTGAGATCTCAGAGTCATGGGGTGTTAAAGGCACTTGCCAGTATCCTTTCAAAAGATCTATTTTGGTAACAAACGTCGAACCTCCTACTCTGTCTATGCAGTCGTCAACTCTTGGCAGGGGGTAGGAGTCGGGCACGGTTACTGCGTTTACTTTTCTATAGTCTGTAATAAACCGAGGCGTGCCGTCAGGTTTCTTTTCGACTAAGCAGGGAGAACTCCATGGGCTACAACTCGAAACTGCTAGGCCGTTCTGAACTAAATAATCAGTTTCCTGCTTCATTAAAGCACACTTTTGAGGATTTGCACGATAAGGGTGCTGTTTAATAGGTCTATTGACGTGAAGAACCACGTCGTGACTAATGATGTTAGTGCAAGAAGGTACGTCTGGAAATAAACTCGAATAGGAATTTATCAGAGCTAATAACTCGCCTTGTTGTTGTTCGTGCAGGTGTGAAAGTTTCTGATCCAGCTGTAATAACGCCTCGGAGTTCATAAGACGCGGACTCACAGAAACTGTAGGTCTGGATGGTGTTTCGTCCTCAGGGGCTAGAGGGGCCGCGATGCTGCTGGCTGCGCATACCTTGACGTCACGGTCTGACTCTGCTGGTGAAGCCTGAGGAGGATAGTATATCTTTAGTGACACGTGCGAGTTTTTCTCCTACGATGTGGGGTTTTAATAAAATAATCAGTGTCACTGAGTTTTTGACACACCTCAAATGGTCCCTCAAACTGAGCAGTGAGCGAGTTTCCTGCTACAGGAGTTAACATCAGGACCTGCTCACCCGGCTGGAACTCACGCTGTGTGGCCCTTCTGTCGAACTGCCGTTTCATTCCCAGCTGAGCACTTTGAAGATGCTTTCGGGCCAACTCATTTGCCTCACGTAAACGTGCCTGAAACAGTTTTACATATTTAGTCACATTGGGTTTGTAAGACTCTGCAGACTGGAAGAACCTTTCTTTTAAGGCTTTGAGAGGACCACGCGGAGTGTGTCCAAAGACTAACTGGGCTGGACTATAGCCTAAAGATTCTTGGGGGGCCTCTCGTGCAGCAAACGATACAAATGGGACTCCTTCATCCCACTGTCGTCCAGTACTAAAACAGTATTTCCTCAACATACTTTTTAGTGTTTGGTGCCAACGCTCCAGGACTCCCTGCGATTCAGGGTGGTAGGCTGTTGAACTCACATGCTGTATGCCAAGGGTTTTTGTTACCATTTTAAACAGGTCTGACATAAAGTTTGAACCCTGATCTGTTTGAAGAGTGTGTGGCAAACCAAAGAGTGAAAAGAACCCCGTCAGTGCTCTGGTGACTGACTTAGCAGTAATGCTAGACAACGGGATGGCCTCAGAAAACCTTGTAGCACGGCACATGATGGTAAGTAAAAACCTTTTTCCAGACTTTGTACGGGGCAGTGGCCCAACACAGTCAACGATGATATGGTCGAAAGGGTTTCCGACTACCGAGATTGGGTGCAGAGGCGCTGGTGAGAGTGTCTGATTGGGTTTTCCTACAATCTTACAGACATGACACTGTTTACAATACTGAGCGATGTCTCTCTTCATTCCAGGCCAAAAGAAATGTTCTAGGACCACCTGATAAGTCTTCCTTATACCCAGATGTCCTGACCACTGGCTTTCGTGGGCTAACATCAGGATTTTCTGTCTATATTTTTGGGGAATTACGATCTGTCTCACAGTTCCCCAAGAAGCTCCCTCAGCTTTTGGATTTCTCCAATAGCGGGTCAACACACCCTTTTCCAGACAAAAACCAGAGTTCTTAGCTTTTTCACCTGTAACAGACAAGAAACTATTGATTAAAGTTTTGTCAGCTTTCTGTTCCTCAATCAAAGTTGTTGATGAGACTGGGAATTCACCATGTGATTCATAGTCAGAACTCCCAGGTGTATCAGACACCTCATCTGGACTGATCTGTTTGTATTCAGTGTGTGTGCTAACTCTGTCCTCTGGTTCAAACAGTTGTGAGACTTCAAAGATCTCTTCTTCAGCATCTCTTTTAGCTTGGGAATGAGTCACAACACATGACGGGTAGGTATTTAATGACTCACTCACACTTGGTGTGTTAAAAGACAGAGGGTTACCTATAGTTTGCAGAGGAGGGACCACAAAACCTCCTGCAATAAAATCGTTTCCCAAAAAGACAGCAACCCCAGTGATAGGCAAAGAGGGACACACTGTTAAGTTAAAGCTGGGAAAGAAGAAGAAAAAAAAAAAAAAACGGGACCGGAACTCAAGTTGCAGGTGCAACACGGACCATAAAAAGAGCGACTCATGCCGGCGTCTGACAGTAACTGAACGAGGTAAACTGCAAACAAGACGGACTTGTGTGTGTGACCTGTTCGTGTGATGTGCAGCACTGGAAGCGTCTGCAAACTGGCAGGAAGGCAGCCGGTAAGAAAGAGACTGTGATATTAAGAGACTCTGCTGCTGGACTTATTTCTGTTAGCTTTGGCGTTAGCATCAGCTCCGGTGCGTGATGACAACAAACACCTGTGAGCAATCAACTACCGCTGATATCAATGTTTGCTGATATTAAATGTTACTTATGTTGCTTAGTATTTTGTGAGTTTTAGCTGGTGAATATTGACTGGAAACATTGTTAAAGTATAAATAATTTAAAAATGAAATAGTTTAATAAAATGTAAAATGTTTAAGAGATTTATATATTTATACCAGTCAAATATTATTGGATTTATTGTAATTATATTCTATATTAAGTAAATTTATATGAAACTATTCAAATGAAAATATGCACTTTAAGGTTAAAATAAAATTAATTAAGTATTTACTTATTTGTCTAAACCAATAGTATAAACACTATTATGATTTGGTGTGTGGTATTTAAATGGTTTTTGTCTTTATCATGTTTAGTTGAGATGGGCAATTTATGTATTTAATTTATGTAAATTTGAATTATTGTTAGTATTGTTATGTATTTTCAGTGTTTACTGTATATTTATATATACTTTTTTTGTTTGGATTTAAGGTTTTTACCTGCTAAAGAGACCACCTGTGATCAAAATTAACTTCAAATAAAAAATGAAAGATAAAAGGAGATAACAGCCTGGTCCTTGAGTAAATCCAGTTGGGAGAGCTGCGTGGACGCTTTCGTCCCTTTCAAGTGGGGAATCTGCACAAACAAAGGCAGAACTTGACAGTAAAAACCAGTGCTTCTCTCTAAAATGGAGGAAAAAGCAACCATGAAGACTATTAAGCAACTGAAAGCGGAAAGGGCATCAGCAAAGAGATCATTCACTCGTCAAGCAAATAACATAACAAAACTGCATGAGGACATGACTGAGGAGGAGCTTAAAGAAAGTTTTGATAAACTCAACCTGGAAGCTGAAAAAGTCATGATTGCAAATGATGAGGTTGGAGCTTGTCTTACCGCAGAGATGGAAGAAAAACTGGATGATGAAGATGAAGGAGCTGAATTAACCTCACAGCAACAGGAGACCGCAAGAGATTGTGAGGACGGACTCAAACAGGTTAGAACCTTAACCCAAGAGACTCTGTGGGAGACATATGGAAAGGCTGACCTAGGAACAGCACTTCAAGTAGCAGAAGACCAATGTGATCGTGCTGCTGCACTAAAGCCTGAGATGGGCAAAGAGGCCTATGACTTCATCATCAATCACCTACAAACTCTGCAAAAATCTGCAAAGGAATCACAGAATCATTGGAAGAAGTGGATTCCTCGCAACATTCAAGATGAAGTTCAGAGCCATTTAAGAAAGTTGGATCTTACCATCCCTGAACTAATTTCAAGAACAACTGAGTTTATTCAGATGAAATCGAAGGAGGATGAGGAAAAAAAAGACCCAAAATCGAACCTTTCAAATGTCTCTCTACCGACCATCAGACTGAAACCAGCATCCCTCCCCAAGTTCACTGGAAATAAGCGTGACTTTTACCGCTGGAAAAGGGACTGGGAGGCGCTGCAAGTACAAGGAGAACCAACAGGCTCAAAAGAAGTAAAGAAAATGCAACTACTGGACAGCCTTGATGACAAAATGTCCAGGGATTTGCGCTTAAATTGCTATAGTACATCTGACGATATCTTCCGAGTCTTGGAAAACAGATTTGGGAACAGAACAGCCATCACTGTTGAAATAGTGGAGGAGCTGCAAAGGATGCCAGCAGTGAGAGGTCACCAACCAAGGCGCATAGTGGACCTAATCCAAGCTGTGAAAAAGGCACTCGAGGATTTGAACGAGCTCGGAGACACCGGAGCAATAAAGAATCCCCTTGTGACAAAGTCAATAGAAACCAAGCTTCCTGAAAGTTTAAAGAAGGAGTGGCTAGTCTATGCAGCCGATCGGAGAAATTCAGTGACTCCAGCAAACAGATTCGACAGCCTTTTAGCTTTCCTGAAAAAACAAGAGGAGATCTATGAGCAGCTTGAACAGTTAAAAGAAGAGGAGTCAAGCAGAAAAGATGTCAGATCAGAACCAAGGTTTGCCAGGACCAAGTCAGCAGCACTGGAAAGGGATCCAGGGGACTGTGTCGTCTGTGGAGATGCAAAACATAAACGGAGACTGTACTTCTGTAAGAAATTCAGAGCATTAACATTAAGTGAGAAGAGGAATGCTGTCAGGAAAGTTGGAGCATGTGTGAAGTGTCTGGAAATACATGACAAAAAGCAGTACTGCAAACCTGGTTACCTGTGCCGGAATCAAAGTTGTAAAGATGGAGAAAACCCTGATCATCATTATTATCTGTGCCCACATGCTGAGAGAAGGAGTAATTCAACTCAAAAAGTCGAGTTGGCTCAGAAGACTTCAAAAGCATTACAAAGTACACAGAGGATCAGGAGGAATTCCTCAAGAAACTTTCACCCGAGTTAGCAGAACACTGTAAAAATGTATTCACAAATGTTGTGTCCAGAACCCATAGGATCCAAAAGGCCAATAAAGACCAATCCACCCTCCTGATGGAAAGTGGACTTGATGAACTGCCAGTACTTATGATGATTCTAGAGGTAACAGCCAATGATGGACAGAGAGTTGGAACATTAATTGATCTAGCCTCCGACACCAATTATATCACACACAAAGCTGCAAGCAGACTAAACCTCAGGAGTGAGGAAATTGCACTTGTTGTGCATGGAGTCGGTGGAATGAAAGTTCATGTTAAAACAAAACGATACCTCCTGAAGATTCGTGTGATGACCCCAAGAGGAGTACTCAAGTCACACCAGCTGGTTTGCTATGGACTTGACAGCATTGCAACCATTTACAAACATGTGTCAGCAGAGCAACTTCAAAAGTTTTTCCCAGATGTGTTATTGGATGATTTAAAACGACCTGAAGAAATTAACTTGCTAATCAGCCACAGGGAAGGCAAGTTAGCCCCTCAAAGAATCCGAGCTGTGGGAGACCTTGTATTATGGGATGGCCCCCTGGGCAAAGCGGTCGGAGGAACCCATCCAGAACTATTCGAAGGGTTCACCATGACAGCCCACATGACAA
Organism: Callopanchax toddi; assembly: GCA_006937965.1. Taxonomy (NCBI): domain Eukaryota; kingdom Metazoa; phylum Chordata; class Actinopteri; order Cyprinodontiformes; family Nothobranchiidae; genus Callopanchax; species Callopanchax toddi. The sequence goes on along the minus strand of SSNR01000744.1, from coordinate 54,450 downwards.
AGACACACTTTGCTAGATCAATGAGAACAGCTGCTGTAAAGTACCAGGAATTGAATCAAAAAACCCAACAAGAACGACCATTAAACTGGGACCTAAGATGGATGAAGACATCAAAAAGTGCCACAGCAAGTCAAGAATTTCTAAAATGGTGGCATTGGGACAGCATTGGCACTGCGTGCGTACCAAAGTGTGGCAGCTGTCGCTGTGGTGGATGTCACCCTGGAGGCAAAGAAATGACACTCGCAGAGGAACGCGAGCTGGAAATTGTAAACGAGGGTCTTACCTACGTAAAAGGAGACCACCACACTGATGAGCCTCACTGGCATGCCAAGTATCCATGGGTACATGATCCAGTGTTGTTACCTGAGAACAGAAAAGCAGTCGAAGCTACATTTCTCAGAACCGAGAAACAATTAAGCAAAGACCCTGAGTGGAAAATTGCCTACTCGGAGCAAGTTCATGACATGCTTGATCGAGGAGCTGCAGTCAAGCTGTCCAAGGAGGACATCACCAAGTGGGAGGGTCCAGTGTGGTACATCAGCCATCTTGTTGCTCCAAACCCACACTCAGTGACAACCCCTATCAGACTTGTCTGGAACAGCAGTCAAAGATGCAAAGGAGTAAGCATGAACGACCTGTTGATGAAAGGTCCCAACGTCCTGAACCAAATCCGCGCTGTTCTTCTGAGGTTCAGAGAAGGAACCTACGCTGCACTTGGGGACATAAAAAAGATGTACAACTCCATTTGGCTGGAAGAGAAAGAAGTACACCTACATAGATTCTTATGGCGTGATGCAGAGGATGAAGAGATCAAGGATTATGCAATCACGAGAGTCAACATGGGTGATAAACCAGCAGGGTGCATCGCACAGTTGGCTCTGAGAGAGACTGCTAACTTACCTTTTTTCAATCACCTTGAAGAGGAGCGCCGAATCCTTCAGCATAATAGTTATGTTGACGACATCTTCGTGTCTCACAATAACCCAAGTCGCCTGATGGAAATCACAGAGAACATTAGGAACATCCTTAAGGCTGGAGGATTCGAATTAAAACCTTGGGTGTATGCCGGCCAAAGTGGAAGGAATGAGTGCAGTGACCAGCGAATCAAAGCATTCATGAAACCCATTCTCCTCCCAAACCAGATGAAGGTGGGAGAAAACAAAGCGCTTGGTCTAGGATATGTTGTGGAAGAGGATAAGCTTCATGTGATGGTCAGCATCAATTTCTCAAGCAGAAAGAAAAAGCTGTGACTTGGACAGGATCTATCAAAGAACCAAATCAGAGAGCAAATACCAAACCCACTGACACGAAGAGAGCTTCTGAGCCAAGTCTCGGGACTATATGACCCAATTGGCCTGGTTACACCAGCCAAGCAAAAAGGAGCCATCCTAGTAAGGAAAGCATTCCAAGAGGCGAAAACCACCAGTAACCAAATAACAGACACCTGGGACATGGCACTCTCCGATAATCTTAGAGAGGACGTAATTAAGCTCTTTGAAGAATATGTTCAGCTCAATGAAATCCAGTTTGACAGAGCTTTGACCCCCTTTCAGTATAATGAAAGTCCCATAGCAATAACTTTCTCAGACGGAAGTGAACAGGCTTATAGAGCGGTTTTATACCTACGCTGGGTGTCAAACCAAAGCCCAGTCATAAGGCTAGTGGAATCAAAAGCCAAACTGACCCCCTTAGACCAGAAGGGTGATGCTGTCAAAGCAGAAGTATGTGGTGCTGTTCTCGCATCCGTCTCAAAAGGCATTTTGAACTGCACAGCCAAATTAAAGTCAAGCAATGGCATCATCTGATTGATAGCCAGACAGTCCTTGGAGCAATCCAGCGAGAGAGTTATGGATTCCAAGCATTTTTTGCAAATAGAATCAGAGAAATCCAAACTAACTCAAGCATTCAAGATTGGCAGTGGGTCCCAGGTCACCTCAAAATTGCTGATGTGATCACTAGGGGAACAAACCCTCAACATCTTGACAGGGATTCCACATGGCAACAAGGTCCAGCATTCTTAAGAGAACCTGTGGAGGAGTGGCCAACAAAATCTGCAAGAGAGCTTGGAAATAATGCTAGAGAGAACATTAGTAAGCTTCAGAAAAAAGCATTTGTCGCCATGACAACAAGAGCAAAAGCCAAAGAGCTCAGTCTGAAACAGCAGGAACAATCAAAGAGTCAAACCACTTCAGAGCAGCACAAACCAATTTCCTTGCAGAGGCTGGTGGATTTCAGCCGGTTCAGTTCATTGAGTAAACTAATCAAGACCATCGCATGGATATGGAGAGCTGCCAACAAGTTCCTCAGAAAGACACAAGCTGTAAAGAATCCAAAGTGGGAGGAAATCTGCCCGACAGGAGTTATTTCTGTGAAGGAGCGAGAGAATGCGCTAAAAGACATTTTCTTTACCATTCAAGAAGGTGTTGTTTTCCCAAGCACAACGTTAGACCGATTGGTTGCTTACCGAGACGAGGAGTCTGGACTGTTTCTTTGTGGAGGCAGGGTGCAGGTCTTCACAGAAGACGAGGTCGCAGTTCCACTCATTCCCCTTAAAGCCTGGGTATCGACCCTCTTAGCTCGAGAAGCCCATGCAAAAGCTCATGATGGCATTGCTGGAACCCTGCTGAGGATGAGGCAAATAGCCTGGGTCATAAAAGGAAGAAGAGTGGCTCAAAAAGCCGTTGAAGACTGCATAGTCTGTAAAAAGACGAGCTCATAAGTGCCAACAAATAATGGGGGACTTACCTTTAGAGAGGACAAGACCTGCTGCTCCATTCGAGTACACCTCAGTTGACCTCTTTGGGCCTTATCATGTCAGAGATGAAGTTAAAAAGAGAGTGACTCTTAAGGTCTGGGGAGTGGTGTTTTGCTGCATGGCAAGCAGAGCCATCCATATTGAGGTGGCCAGCTCTTTATCAACAGAGAGCTTTTTGATGGCCTATTTAAGGTTCACGGCAATTCGGGGCCACCCAAAGAAAGTCTGGTCAGACCCAGGTTCAAATTTTGTTGGGGCCAAACCAGTTCTAAAGGAGCTCTACAAATACCTTGATGACCAAGACAAGGCAGATCTGGAGGAAGCTGCAGCAAAAAATGGAACAGACTGGACATGAACTATTTTCCCAGCCGACTCGCCACATAGAAATGGGGCTGCTGAAGCCGCTGTCGGCATTATGAAAAGAGCTCTTAAAAGCCTTGGAAAAGGATCCATGCTCACTTATAGTGAGTTTCATACCACCCTTTGCATGGCAGCCAACCTTGCAAATGAAAGACCTATAGATGCAAGAGAGCAAAGCAGAGAAGATTGCATCCAGTACGTTACTCCCAACAGTCTTTTGCTTGGTCGCACATCCCAAAGAGGGAATATAAGCAGCTTTGATTTCTCCAGTTACTCTTATAAACGACTGCGAGAAATGGAGGCAGAAGTAACAAGGTTCTGGAGAAGCTGGAGACAACTTGCTGGACCACATCTCTTTGTGAGAGAGAAGTGGCACACAAAGCAAAGGAATGTTGCTGTTGGCAATCCAGTCTGTTGCACCGCGACTTTGGAATGACCTTCCTTTAGTTTTACGCTGTATAGACAGTCTGGACTCCTTTAAAAAGCAGCTGAAGACCCAATTATTTAAAACTGCTTTTAAATAACTCTTTTGTGTTCTCTTGTTGTTGTTTAATGATTTTGATTTGTAATGATATTTTGTTTGTTTTATTGATTTTATTTGTTTTATCATGTTTGATTCTGTTTTCTGTGAAGCACTTTGTGATTTTTTCTGTGAAAGGTGCTATATAAATAAACTTTACTTACTTACTTACTTACTTGGCGATATTGTCTGGGTGTGTGACCAAAATGCCCTAAGAGGTCAATTCACGTTAGGAAGAGTTGTGACTACCAACCCCGACAGCAAAGGCATCGTAAGGGATGTGGAAATCCAAGTCACTCCCGGTTGCTGCGTTGCCATGGCAAAGGAATTGAAACGAGGTTCGGCCCATCTAGGGAAGGATGAGACGCCAAAAGTCACTATTGTCTGCAGAGACGTCAGAAGGCTTGTTGTCTTACCGCCTAAAGAAGAACAAACGTCCATCCCAGAGGAAAATAAATCTGAAAGAGCACCTGACTAGAAAACAGCGATCTACCATGTGCCTCCCAAGGAGACAGGAAGATCGAGTGGGAGGTGTTAAGTTAAAGCTGTGAAAGAAGAAAAGAAAAGAAGAAAAAAAAACGGGACCGGAACTCAAGTTGCAGGTGCAACACGGACCATAAAAAGAGCGACTCATGCCGGCGTCTGACAGTAACTGAACGAGGTAAACTGCAAACAAGACGGACTTGTGTGTGTGACCTGTTCGTGTGATGTGCAGCACTGGAAGCATCTGCAAACTGGCAGGAAGGCAGCCGGTAAGAAAGAGACTGTGATATTAAGAGACTCTGCTGCTGGACTTATTTCTGTTAGCTTTGGCGTTAGCATCAGCTCCGGTGCGTGATGACAACAAACACCTGTGAGCAATCAACTACCGCTGATATCAATGTTTGCTGATATTAAATGTTACTTATGTTGCTTAGTATTTTGTGAGTGGTGAATATTGACTGGAAACATTGTTAAAGTATAAATAATTTAAAAATGAAATAGTTTAATAAAATGTAAAATGTTTAAGAGATTTATATATTTATACCAGTCAAATATTATTGGATTTATTGTAATTATATTCTATATTAAGTAAATTTATATGAAACTATTCAAATGAAAATATGCACTTTAAGGTTAAAATAAAATTAATTAAGTATTTACTTATTTGTCTAAACCAATAATATAAACACTATTATGATTTGGTGTGTGGTATTTAAAGGATTTTTGTCTTTATCATGTTTAGTTGAGATGGGCAATTTATGTATTTAATTTATGTAAATTTGAATTATTGTTATGTATTTTCAGTGTTTACTGTATATTTATATATACTTTTTTTGTTTGGATTTAAGGTTTTTACCTGCTAAAGAGACCACCTGTGATCAAAATTAACTTCAAATAAAAAATGAAAGATAAAAGGAGATAACAGCCTGGTCCTTGAGTAAATCCAGTTGGGAGAGCTGCGTGGACGCTTTCGTCCCTTTCAAGTGGGGAATCTGCACAAACAAAGGCAGAACTTGTGGTCTAGGTAAATCCCATTTGCTAGACCACAGTTTAAGAAAACCTTGTGCACAGGGAGAGACATAGGTTCAGACTCTATTCCTGTTAACAATACTGAAACTCCAGTATTACTGGATTCCCCGAATGGTAAAGCGCCTTCAAGGATAAGGGTCTGCGAAGCTCCGGTGTCACGCAAAATCTGTACGGACACAGGTTCTGTACCACTAGAGCAGTGTTTTTCAACCTTTTTTGGACCAAGGCACACTTTTTCATTGAAAAAAATCACAAGGCACACCATGGGGGGGGGGGGGGGGT
>SSNR01000744.1:26758-49011 GCA_006937965.1 Callopanchax toddi | reverse complement strand
GGGGGGGGGGGGGGGGGGGGTTGCTGCTGTCAGAGCCGTCTGAGCTCATTGATGGTTGATAATAATAATAATAATAATGTATCCTTTATTGATCCCCTTGGGGAAATTCATACCTGCATTTGACCCATCCTCATTGTTCGAGGAGCAGTATAAAGCAGTATAAAGTTATCAGATGAATTTGGTCCAATCAAACATTTTTAACACTAAAACAAAATAATCTGTCAGGACTTCAGCTGTTTACTAAGGCTCACTCTGTTTTAATAGTTTTTACTGTAAACCTTAACATCTCCTGACAGTCTAGGATAGATTTAGTTTACAGGTGACCTGATTAAAGCATCTGTCTTTTTTTTACCACATCAAATAATTTCAAACTGATTTTTTTTTTCACCTGTCAAAAAGTGATTGTAGCATCCAGTTTATCTGTAATGGATTAAATCTGCCTTATTTCATTCTCCATGTTACATCATGCAGGACTCTGTCATCATGTTTTAAAACTTTTGGGTGTATTTAAACATTAGTAATAAAGGACGACCTGATAAAGTCACTGACAGATCAATGTGTTTTTAGTGTTGATATTGTTTGATTTGTTACATTTTAAGTAATGAGTTATGCTGAGAAACACAGCTGTGACGTGCGCTCTCCTTATGACGACATGCGCGAGCACAGCGGCTCCTCACCGGTCTGACAGGTGATCAGAATAACGGGACCTTCAGCCAAAGAGAGGAGACTGGAGACAAAACCCAGTGAGCCTCTCAGACCGTTAAAAAACCAGTGATACTGAGGGGGTTTACTCCCAATTTTTCTTTTTCTTTTTTGCCAAATGTGCGTCATGCAGAAACAAAGCGACATGACGACCCAACCCAGTGTCCGTGGGCCCGCTGATGGTTTTATGAACCAGTCAGATCCAAGTATGAATTTAAAAATGTCGGGACTGTTGCTGCTCCACCAGGAAACAGAGCCAGTCCAGGACTGGTTCTCCTGACCGGTGGCAGCGGGACCGCGACCGCTTGTCTCCCCCTCCTCCTCGCCGAACCAAGTCGAACCACAGACCAGGTTCAGGTCGGGGGAGGAGGCGTGCAGGTGCCGAGCGGGCCGCGGTAGCGTCTCACAGCTCGCCGCGTGTCTCCCCAGAGCGCACAGCCTGGACCAGGTCCAAGTCTTGGATTTGCTGCGCGGTCTGACTCCAAACAGAACTGGAGTCTGCCATTTGGTGATGGCTGGCACAGATGCGCGATGATGGAATATTATTAGCAGATAATAATTAATTAGTTTTCAAAAAATATTTTTTAAACCAACAAGTGATTTGAGTAATTTCCCGCGGCACACCTGACGATCTCTCACGGCACACTAATGTGCCGCGGAACAGCGGTTGAAAAACACTGCATTAGAGGTTAGATTCACTGAGCCTTTAAACACAAAAGGCTCAAAACGCTTATTGACCTTTTTATTTACACCACTAGTCTTTTGGGTGCCAGAAAGAAAACCCACCTCATGATGAGGTGACTGTCTTGTTTGTTTTACGTTTCAACGTTGAACAGTCTTTCAAAACATGACCTACTTTGTGACAATAAAAGCATCTGGGTTGACTCTTTTGTAAGGGTCTCTCTGGTGTCATTGGCTTCAACACAGGAGGTACAGGAGCATGTCTTACTTCTTTCAGAGAGCTCTCTCCACTAACACGGTGTGTAAGGGAAAACTCATCTGCTAAGAGGGCAGCCTCGGATAAAGTTGTGGCTTTTTGTTCATTCAGGTAAAGTACCACACGTTCTGGGAGACATCTTTTAAATTCTTCCAACAACATCAGTTCTTTTAAAGTGTCAAACGTGGCCACTTTAGAGGATATGAGCCATTTATCAAACAGTAAGTTTTTCTCTCTGGAGAACTCTACAAAAGTTTGGTCTGCTGACCTTTTTCTGCAAGCCCGGAACTTTTGTCTATAAGCCTCAGGAACTAGTTCATATGCTGATAGAACAGCTCCCTTAACTTTCTCATAGTTCATGCTATCATTTACAGATAGGGATGCTATTACTTCCTGAGCCTTCCCGGTTAGTTTACATTGTAACAACAGAGACCACACTTCCCGGGGCCAATCAAGAGCTGTAGCAATGCGTTCAAAGGCTGAGAAGTAGCTGTCCACTTCAGCCTCTCTAAAGGAGGGCATCAACACAATGCACTTACTGACATCCCTCTTTCCAACAGCGTCTTGGACAGCAGGCTTTGGTTCCTCCGGTACAGTCTTTTCTGGAGCCGTTTTTGCTTGGCTGTCTAGTTCAAGTTGACGTAGTCTTATCTTAGTGTCTGCTTCCAACCTTTTCAGTTCAATCTGGAGCTCCATTTGTCGAATTTGGGCTTTTTCGTCTGCTTCCAGCTTTCTGATCTGGGCTTCTGCCTCCATCTTGAGACGGGCCAACTTGAGCTGCAGTCGGGCCCCATCTAATGAGCCCTTCGAAGATCCTGGAGAGACAGGTTCAGAACAAGGGACATTTACTGGGGAAGGAGACACACCTTCACTCTCTGGCGGAGCCGTGGTTTCCTTAATGTCCTCGACGGCTTGGGCAGACGTCCCAGTCATGAGGTCATCCTCATTTTTGACTTCCTCTTCCTCATCATCGTCGTCGTCGTCATCGTCATCAGCCACCTGTAGCTTTAAAGCAGAAGAGTCACTCATAGGTAACGGTGGGAGTAGTCCTTCCTGTTCCAGTTTGGAGGCAACCTTCTCCATCAAGTCCTTCTTCAGCATAGGGCGGCATTAGCTCAGTTGGTAGAGTGGCTGGTCTGGTAACCAGAGGGTCACCGGTTCGATCCCCAGCTCTGGCTGGGTTAGATTGTTGTTGTGTCCTTGGGCAAGACACTTCACCCAACTTGCCTGTGTGAATGTGAGTGTGACTGTGTGTGAATGTTGGTGGTGGTCAGAAGGGCCGATGGCGCAGAATGGCAGCCTCACTTCTGTCAGACTGCCCCAGGGCAGCTGTGGCTACAGACGTCTGTCGTAGTTTACCACCACCGGTGAGAATGACTGTGTGAATGAATGATGCAACTCTGTAAAGCGTCTTTGAGTGACCTGAAAAGCGCTATATAAAACTGATGCATTATTATCTGCTGTGCCCCTGAGAGGCCTAGATGGACCCCCACTTCCACCAAATCACGCTTGTTACACTCATTGATTTTCTCATGAGAAGGGGCCTCTAAAAATGCTTTCAAATTAAACACAGGCATTTTACCTCCAGCAGAGCTGACCAAAACAGCCTGAAGTCAAAAATGAAAAAAATAAGGGCACCACCTCCCAAGACTCAATAAAAGGTTTGTAATGATGTTACTGGTTAATATCCCGGACAAGCCCCCACTTGTTACAAACCATGCTTTTGTTTTTAATAAGGAGGTGAGTCTTAACTTTTGGGTCAATAAACAAATAGAAGTGGAACCCACTTCTCAAGACTCACCTCCTTATTAAAAACAAAAGCATGGTTTGTAACACACCTCTTCAGACTAGCTTTTACCACTTAAAGGAGGTGAGAAGCTATGTTTACATATTAGATTATGTTTACATTTGAGATTGTCATTGTTTCTTTTTGTTACCTTTGTTCTTAAATAAAGTTCAATAAAAAAAAACTTGACAGAAAAAAAAACCCCACTTAGTTTTACATGTCAGTATTTTATTTATTTTTTTATTTATCTGGTTTACCTTGTAAAGTGTCCTTGGGTGTTTTGAAAGGTGATTTTTAAATAAAATGTATTATTATTATTATTATTATCATTATTATTATTATTATTATTATTATTATTAATAAAATAAACAGGAGAGAAAGTCATTTTAAGGCAGATTTAATCCATTACAGATAAACTGGATGCTACAATCACTTTTTGATAGGTAAAAAAAATCAGTTTGAAGTTATTTGATTTGGTTAAAAAAAAAGTTAATCAGGTCACCTGTAAACTAAATCTAATCCTTTACTGTCAGGTGACCAGATGAGAAGGTTTCTACAGTAAAACTATTAAAACAGAGTGAGCCTTAGTAAACAGCTGCAGTCCTGACAGATCAATATGTTTTAGTGTTAAAAATGTTTGATTGGACCAAATTCAACCTGCTACTAGGGGTGCAACGGATCATCATCGATCCGTGGTTCGTACCAATCACCCTCTACGGTTCGGAACGCACGTGGTTCGCGGTTCATGTAGAGCGCGTGCGTCGCTAAATAATCCCCGACGTTCTGTGCTCACGCGCTCTGAATCTGCAGATAATTCCCCTCTGAGAAAGGCGTTCATTTTGCATCACGTATAGAGGTTCACTCTGTTGGCTTCAGCCGTTTTAGTACACCAGAACGAAGGATCCCTGATCAATATCCAGTCTCTACTGCGCGCATGCGCGCGCGCTGCCTCTGATTCCTCCGTCTCTCTCTCCGTCAGCTGGAATCTTTCTGATAGACAAACTAGATTCACCTATTTGTGTCTAAGATGGCGTTATGTTGGGCTTTTATACGAGCTAATAAACGTTAATATAACCGGAGTTCAGTCAGGAGCCACAAAGCAGCGCCTCGTGCGTCACGCCCGTCCCCCCCCCCCTCAGCTGTGACCGCTAGTTTGACAGAAGCAGGTCTGTGACCCTGAGGTGGCATATGAGTCTATCTCCCCTATTAATTTGTTTTAATATGATTCAAGACTTTATTGAAGCATCAGATTGACATCTTGAGTTAAATGCAGTTTGTATTTATGAGGATTGAGCATAAAAAAGTTGCTCAGTGTTTTAGAAAATAATGAGAGAGCAAAGTTTTTTGTCTTTTCTTTTTCATTCTGCTGATCCGAAAATTGATCCGAACCGTGACTCAAAACCGTGAACCGATCCGATCCGTGAGCTTTCTGATCCGTTGCACCCCTACCTGCTACCTTTATCAGACATCAATGAGCTCAGAGTTCATCTGGTCTGGTGAATGTTGGGGGGTTTGTGACTCTGGTCTGGGAGGTTCTGACGGATGTTAGGATTTTATGTTAGGCTGGTAACTAGCCCCCCCTCCCCCATGGTGTGCCTTGTGATATTTTTTAATAACAAAGTGTACCTTGGCTCAAAAAAGGCTGAAAAACACTGCCTTTAATATTGTGATCAAAAACATTGAATCTTAATTCTGAGGCTGCTCTGTAAACAGTTTTCAAATAAACAATACATATAGCAACTTCTGATCAATCCATATTAATTTCAGTCTCAAAAAAGGTTAAGGATCCTAGAGGGACAGAATGAGTGAGAGCAGAAGATAAGGTAAAAAAAAAGAAGTATTTTTGTGTTTAATGCTTGGTGGGTGCTAGTCCAGAGATGGGGAGCTAGGGTCCGAACTAGTCCTAGGAGAGACTAGGAGAGAGGTGTGACTGTTGTAGAGCAAAGGGAATGGTTTTTCGTGGTCCTGGGGGTGTCTCACAGAGCCAGCAGAATGGTCAGGAGGATGGTAAGGTGGAGGTGAGTGTATCAGCAGGTGTCGTCCTGATGGAGGCTAGTAGGTGGAGATGAACGACAGTAACAGTCAGGAGCAGTTCTGACAGGGCAGAGAGCTGTGAGACAAAATCAAGGAAGAGTTTTTTTGAAAAAACATTTAGTAGAGACTGAGGCACCCTGGTTACCCCTGGAGGAGTAGGAACCTTCTGATGCTGGTCTCAGGGAAGTCAGCGTCTCTTATTGAGGTAGATGAGCTCTGAATGGAACTGGGACTGCCTGTCACACTCTGCAGGATAGAGGTACCAAAGAGAAATATTAGGGCTTATAATTGCAGTGCACAACTGAAAGTATAACAATAAATTCAATGCACATGTGTGATACAACATTATGAATAGGCGTTTACAGTGAAGTTGGCTAATACTCTGGTGCTGCTCCTTTAGCAGCCATAACAGCCTCCAGTCTTTCTGAATCTGACGCCTCCAGCTCGGCTCACCTGTCTCTAGACGGTTTAGTCTGTTCCTCTTTCAGCTCCTCTCAGCTCCATCAGGTTGGAGGAAGCGTCGCTGCAGCCATTTTCAGATCTCTCCAGAGATGCATGATGCCTCATGATGCTGTCACCACCATGCTTCACTGTAGGGATGCTGTTGTCATGGTGATGAGCGCTGACTGGTTTCCTCCTGGCATTCACACCAAAGAGTTCAATCTTCATCTCATCAGACCAGAGAGTTTAGTTCCTCATGGTCTGAGAGTCCTTTAGGTGTCTTTTGGTAAGCTCCAGGTCGGCTCCCATGTGCCTTTTTACTAAGGAGTGTCTTCAGTCTGGACTCTCTACCATACAGGCCTGATTGGTGGGTTGCAGCAGAGATGGTTGTCCTTCTGGAAGGTTCTCCTGTCTCCATAGAGGAACTGGAGCTCTGACAAAGAGTGACCATTAGGTTCTTGGTCACCTCCCTGGCTAAGACCTGTCTCCCCTGATCACTCAGTTTAAATGACCAGCAGCTCTAGGAAGAGTCCTGCTGGTTTAGAACTTGTTCCTGCGACAGGAGTCTGTGTGGAGGTGTGGTGGTGCAGAAAACAGGTTTAGGTGAGGCTGATTGACACAAGCTGTGGTGGGTTATTAATCACCCCTCTACCTTTATCTGCAGTAGCAAATGGGGGCATGTCTGGCAGACTGAGGCTGACAAGCTACAGTGTGGACCAAAAATCTGAAGGAATAATAAAGAAAAGTACACGTGACTTCTGGGTGCTGTGGTGTGTGTTCCTGTAGCTGTATATGCTACACTTCCACTTCCAGATGATGGAGGCCACTGAGCTCATTGGGACCTTCAAAGCAGCAGAATGTTTCTGTAACCTTCACAGATTTGTTCCTGGAGACAATCCTGTCTCAGGTTTACAGAACATTCCTCTGACGTCATGCTTAGTTTGTGCTCTGACATGCACTGTGGGACCTTAGACTTTCCACATCAGGTCCAATCAGCTGAATTTACCACAGTAATGAATATCCAATGAAGCTGTAGAAACATCTGAAAGATGATCAATGGAAACAGGATGAACCTGAGCTCAGTTTACTTCATGGTAAAGAATGTGAATCCTGATGGACATGAAATTTATCTGTTCTTTATTTTTAATACACTTTTCAAAAATTTCCCCCATTGTCATTATGAGATGTTGTGTGGGGAAACTGAGGGGAAAACATGTACCTTAATCCACTTTGGAATGAGTGTAACATAACAAAATGTGGATAAAGTGATGCGTTATCCACATATTGTTAAGCAGGTATGAAGGAGAACTCAAGTGCAGGTTAAAGTGATCACAAAAATCCCATTATTAAAAGGTCAGGCAGAATAATCCAAGTCGTGAGGCAAAAGGGTAATCCAAAATCCAGAAAAAGGGTCAAAGCACAAAGTTCTAAACTAACTATGAATCCAAGAGGTCAAGGCACAAAGATCTAAACTGAGGCTGGGACGAGAGTCTGGAAACTAACGAACTGGCAACTGAAAGAGAGGAGAGACTGGTTTAAATACAAACACAAACAGCTGTAAGGAATCAGAGTGATGAGAAACAGGAAACAGAACTGAAACAGGAGGGAGACTTCAGAATAAAACAGGAAGTGAGAAAAGAGGTCTCACAGCAGGGAGTGACGCATATAAACCAGTCATCAAGAGGCAGTGTTGGGGAGAATACTTTGCAAATGTATTCAGTTACAGAATACTGAATACTTGTTTTAAAATGTATTTTGTACTGTATTCCGTTACTTTGCTTAATCCTGGTACTGTATTCTAAATACTTGGAATACTTAGAATACTTCCCCTATAAAACACGATTTAAGTCTATTGCAAAGTGATGTTCTTGATGTTCATTGCACTCCAGATGGAAAGTTCTTAACATGAAACCCACATTTGTGGGAAACCACAACAACATCATCAAGCTAATGTCATTTCAGATACAACACCAACCGACACTGTAAATGTGAGAAATGACAGAACTAACACGATACAGGCTGTTAAATAAAGCACTAAGGAAGCAAAACTAGAAAGATAAAACTAACTTTAAGGGGTTTCTTCAGATTAGATTAGAGTCTTTGGACGCAGCTAGTAGGTTGTTAGCTGGCAGACAAAGATCACACTGCACCGTCATATTTCGCTCGCCCCGTTCCTTTTTTAGAATGAAAATTAGCTTGAATTTCCAGGACATGAATGCATTTATTCCTCCACTGCTGGTAGGTTGATTCAGCTGCGGTTGTGCCTCCAACCACTCCATCTCTTGGTCTGAATCCATACGAGGTGTAGCGTTTAGAAATAACTATTAGTTATTTTAACTACACCCTCTTCAGATAAATAAAGCTTATTTCTGGTTTATAATGAAAAGTGATAAGCTGTCATTTAACCCTGATAATAGCTAATATTTATTGAAGGTATCTAGGTTCTTTGAAAGAGTACAGTGAATTGAAATACCTTATTAATAATGTGAAGCTGAGACCAGATAAGATCTGGTCTTACCAGAACCATTTAATTTGAAAAACCTAAGAACACAGACGGGTAAAACAGTTTGAAAGTTTGATGTAAACACAATTAATATTCTTAAACATGTTGAGGATGTTAAAGATAGGTTAATTGTGAGTTTTAACGGACCGTAGTATATGTTTTAATGACTAGGGAAGTTAGTTAATTTAGTTAACCTAGTTGTGACTTTAAGAGTCAATTTAGGGCTAATTTGAGTTTGGAATGGGACTTAGTTTTGCTTAATTTAAGTTGGAAGAATTAAGCTTTATCAAAGTAAGGCCTCTCGATCAGAAAGGGGTTTCTTACTGAGTTGCAGGTCTCGTGGGTCCAGCAGGGTGAGGGGCCTCTTGCAGAGGTGGAGCAGGTCCCCGGATGAAGGCCCAGTTCCCAGAGGAGGCAGTTTAGCTGGTTCACCTGGGAATCGTCTGATGGCCCTGAGATCCGTGTGACAGCAAGGGAGGTCACCCTCGGCATGGTGAAGTCATTCCCGTAGTGAGGGAGAAACTGAGAGGCCTTGTTCAAAGCTGATGAAGGTTCAGCTAAGACTAAGGATAGCAGCTCAGCTACATTCAGGTTGTAGCAAAGACAAGACTAGACTTGTACCGGAACTGAATATTAGTTTTGAGACGAGTTATCTTAAATTCAACCAATCAGAAGATATTAAGTGTACTAATCAAAACTGCGTTAGTGGAGTTGTGAATGGCTCTGATTGGGTAGGGGAACTGTGAGGGAGTTTACCAACTCACATATGACTTCCGCCCGTTAACACTCACATTATAATTGTAGAAATGCATGACATAGCAGTGAAGCATTATAACACTTTGAAGAGTGAGTGTGTGGATGACCCTGAGCAGGAACACTACAAGAGCATGTTCTGTAAACAAGAGATTACAGTTGGAACACCAGTCTGTGGTGTTAAAGAAGAGACTTCTTTACAGAGAGTGTTTTATTAGACCAGCTAGTGTCCAGTTAAGGTCATCTGGGAGATGGACACCTGAAAGTGGACAGTAGGACACCTGTAGGGATCTTGATTCAGGTTAAAACATAATCCAAGAGTGATTGTATTCCAAGTTATTGGGAAAAAGATGGATTATTGTTGTGATGGTCAACAGAGGTCAAAGGTCAGAGGATATAGCCTATTTGGTGAGGCTACAGAGGTTAGGTTGCTACCTGCTGCTACCGGCTGGTCGGGAGTGTACCTTCTTGTTTTGGTAGGGTTGTTATGGTAATGGAGGCACGGTGTTTAGGGGCATTATGGGATAGATAACCTACACAACATGGAGACACAAGTATTCCAAGTATTCCAATGGTTTTACGAAAGTAACTGTATTATGAATACCATGTTTAAAAATAGTAACTGTACCGGAATACAGTACGTCAAAATAGTATTCTAAATACAGTATTCTAAATACATGTTTTCCGATACTACCCAACACTGTCAAGAGGGATATGATAGTTAGAAACACCAACACAAGTATCCATTTAATATAATGTAACATTGTCCTTGGAGACCAAAACTGCCTTCTGAATATGTGGAGGGGACATGTCCCCCCTGACCTCCTCAAAATTACACCTCCACTGGCTCCCCCCAAAGTTGTGTGCTGTCTCCTCTACTCTTCATCCTATACAGATGACTGTAGATCCACTCAGCCCAACTACCATCTGGTGAAGTACGCTGATGGCACAGTGCTCCAGTCTCTGCTCTCAGGCCCTACTGTAAACCATGGACAGGTCCTGCAGGAGTTTATGAACTGGTGTGACATGACATGCCTAAGACCAGTGCTTGAAGTAGACAACAAGAAGTGGTGGTACTCTCTTTAATGGAGGTTGGAACATGAAATGTTGAGATTCCTGAGTGTAAATATAGCTCAGTAAAAAGACGTTCCCTTCTCTCTATGCATCATAATGCAAATTGAAAGGGATGGAGCTCAGCTCAAATCTCATATATAATCAAATTAAATCAAATGTTGTCTACGTACATAAAATTATTACAATTTCAAAATTAATTTCCATTGCTTTAATTATCAAAAAAGCCAAACAGAAAATGAAACCTTCAATCTCTCATCATTTGTTTAAGCTAATAAACACGGCAACAGCAGCTAGAACGACGCATGCGCGGTTGACCGGTTGTCACAGAAACCACTGTTCGCTTGGTCAGTCTGCACCTGCGCATTGTGAAGAGCGGCAGACGAGAACATAGACATGTATGCACAGATGCCTCTTTACGCCCTCGATAATGGTTCCAGCGCTTAATGAGGCATCTACATTTGTATATCTATGCCGGTTAAACCCAAACACGGAGGTGTTGTGGACGTGAGCTCACTGACCACTACCAGGGGTGTCAAACTCATTATGGTTCAGGGGCCACATGCAGACAAATCAGATGTCAAGTGGGCTGGACCAGTACAATCCTAAAATAATTACCTATAAATAACAAGTGCATGTTTTTCTCCTTGTTTTCATGCAAGAAAAATTACAAGTACTTTTGAAAATCTTCACATTTATTCAAAAACTCTTTTACAAAACACAAGATAAACAAATATTTCTTAAGACAATTGTGCAGAAGTACACAAAACTTTATTGTCTTAAAATATTAATACTAAAAGATTTCCAACATGTGGAAACACCTGGATGAGAGAATCATTTTTTGCAGTGTTCAAACTGACCCACGGTCTGGGAGGCTCTGCCTCGTTTTCAATGAGGGTCTCTATTGTTTATAGACCAGTGTGGGTTTGGTACTGGTTTATCTTTTCAAATAGGGTTAGGGTCTTGGTTTGAGGAACTCAGTGTTTCATCTAAAACTGTATAAAAGCAGCTAAATCCAGGTGATGCTGACTGAACACCATCAGTTTCACCATGGTTTCATTTAGATCAGGTCTGAGGGAAAACCCAGATCTGGATCCAAACCCATTCAGGTCTTTGTTCTTCAGTGTCAGGATGGTGATCTGTGCGCCCAGCTGACGTCCAGCTCTCTAGTTAAAATTATCAGCTTCAGCTCAGCGATGCTGTAGCTGGCGTGCGTGTCGAGTGTTGAGCCAGAAACGAACCAAAGGCGCGGACCAGGACGCACAGAGCGCAAACGCTCCAGTTTGGGCACTGATCTCTGTGCGTAACGCGATCGGAAGCCCTGGCCTCACGCTGTGACTAGATGTGGAGGATTCATCACTGGTCAAGTTGACAGGCACAGCGCGCAGGAGGATGACAAGTTCAGTGGCGCGCTGCATCCAACAAACGCACTTTGGATGCAACGCGCCGTTTCCACTGGCTGGAATAAATCTATAAGGCTAGAGACGTGCAGTTTCACCACCGATCCTTTTCGGTTTTTGTGGTGAAAGGACGGAGCAGAGGGCTGAGTTTTACAGCGACCGCGTAGACAGGTGAAGCGTGGGGAGGGCTGGATCCTCTGAAGGAGGACCTTGGCATGGGCTGCGTCAAAGGTCTGATTTGAGCGTCTGGACAGCAGGAAATCAGACTGACAAGCTCAGCCTTGCTTCAAACGCAAATTGCGTTAATTGCGTTATTTTTTTAACGTGCATCATAATTAACGCGTTAAAGTCCCAGCCCTAATTTTTTTATTTTCAAAGCTCATCCAGCTGGCCGTATGAATGACACCCCTGATTTAAACGGACGCTCACTACTGAGCGTTCCGGGACGCTATGAGTACGTTCTCAGCGTCCCGAGAAGTGGCGGAACGCTAAAGAGCTATTTTTAGAAGTGCCGGTACTGCGTACCGCCGCGTACCGGCCCACTTCAACCACTGCCTAAGACTGAATGTCAGTAAAACCAAGGAGGTATTGGTGACCTTCTCCAACAAACAGAGAGGCCTGGCTACAGCTGCCACCACCATTTTCCAATCACCCATCGTCAGTCCAAAAAATTGATGATGGGCAATTTATTCACACAGGTGACAT
The DNA here is from genome assembly GCA_006937965.1 of Callopanchax toddi. NCBI lineage: Eukaryota > Metazoa > Chordata > Actinopteri > Cyprinodontiformes > Nothobranchiidae > Callopanchax > Callopanchax toddi. Next base: position 36,679 of record SSNR01000744.1, on the reverse strand, counting down.
TTTTGAGGCTGGAGCAATGTAAACATGCACGGACAGAATTGCCAATTTGAACTCAAAAGTCCAAAAATGGAGGAAATAGTTGCCAAAAAACACAGTCTCATCAGGGATTATTTAGCTTTAAACCAGCCTCTAGTTCAGGCATATAGGTGGCAGCAAAGGACTCAAACATCTAGAGTTCACCCTCCTGCTGAGGATGCTAATGTAACCCTGTTTAGAGTTATAGCACATAAAAAAAGGAAAAGAAAACAGGATTTCCTGACAAATGTTGGTGCTAATTAAAATCCAATGTTACCTGAATGCATCACCAGCAGGCTGTGGTGGGCAAGTGAGGAGAGAGAGAGAAAAAAGAGATGCCATGCCGCATGGAACACCCTAAAAAGAGATGCCATGCCGCATGGAACACCCTGCTCATCGGTCAGCAGATAATTTAAAGTTTTAGTGGATGAACACGGTCATACCGTCACTGTTTGCTGATAATATAAACAGAAGGCGCTGGGCAGGTCGTAGGAGAAGTTCTGCCGGAGTTTCTTTTCCTGAAACCTTTAGAGCTATTCTGGTGAGTTGCTAAGCTAACTAGCTTAATTAGCACATGTGATTCTAGTTGATATGTGTAAAAATAACCAGTCAGAATGGGTTGTAAGTTGTGTTATGATAATAGACATGTTTCTATTATATGTTGATAATGTTATATTTTAAAGGTGAATGTTTACACCCTATTATTTACTCTCTTTTTCTTTTGTCTCTCTCTGTTTCTGGACTTTCAAGCTGAACAGGGGAAGTATCATCTGCAGCATCAGACACAGCATGCACAAACATGTAGAACTCAGTGCATCCACACAGCGTTCATGCATATATATGTTTATATATAGGTCACAGAGAGAAAAACTTCACACTCACACATAGAAGCTATCAGACAACACCAGGCACTATGTATGACTTCACCTGGTTTAATTTTACTTTCTTGTCTCTTATTTTCTTTTTCACATTTATTATTATCGTTTTGTGGCTGGCCATGTGGTGGAACGTTGCTATTATTAGTAGTATTATTATTGTCCCTAATCTGTTTGAGGATGATATGCGTCATAATTTAGCTAAACACACAAATCTATGGAGTCACTAAGGTTTGTCTCATGGAATGTTCATGGAGCTGGCTCCAGAGAGAAGAGGTTAAAGATTTTTGACCAGCTTAAACGGCTGAAGGCAGATGTTGTCTTGCTCCAAGAAATTCATAAGATTGCTGCAGCTATAGAGGATCTTAGAACGCCTGAATTTAACAGCGTGTTCTCTGCCTGCTATAACTCGAGGCAGAGAGGAGTAGCTATTTTAATACCCAAAAATGTCAATTTTTCAATACTTGATACAATTACAGATCCAGAAGGTAGATTTATAATAATAAAAGTAGCTATTCAGAATAAAAAGCTATGTATTGGCAGTATATATGGCCCAAATGTTGATGACCCCTCATTCTTTCATTCCTTTTTTGCTGCACTCTCTGAACACTCAGACTGCTCACTGGTTATTGGGGGCGACTTCAACTTTGGTCTGAATGAGGAAATAGACCGGCTCAGTTCAGCGGGGACTCAGCGCTGTTGGCAATCCACAAATATACTTAAACAGTATATGAGTGATTATGGACTTTGTGATGCATGGCGATCTCTTCACCCCAACCAGAAAGAATACACTTTTTTCTCACATGTCCACCACTCTCACTCCCGTCTGGATTATTTTCTAGTCAGCAGCTCCTTGTTGACTGACATTTCAGACACTGAGATACACGCTAAGGCGGTCAGTGATCATGCTCCTGTCTCTTTAACTCTGGTAAATAATAAAACTGTTCCACCAAGTAGGAACTGGAGATTTAATACATCACTGCTTGAAGATGAAGATTTTATTAAATATTTTAAAGAAGAGTGGGCCTTATATTTAGAATATAACGACCTGCCTGGAACGCCAGCATCTGTTCTCTGGGAAGCTGGGAAGGCTGTAATTAGAGGTAAAATCATGTCATTTTCATCACATAAGAAAAGAACAGAGAACAAACGAACTCAGGAATTAGAAGAAATCATTAAATCTTTAGAGACTTCCCAGGAAGAAGAAATACAGGGCAAAGTACAGAAAGCAAAGCTAGAACTAAATGATATTATTAATAAAAAAACAAAATTTTTAGCACAAAGACTTCGAATAGAAAACTTTGAACATAGTAATAAATCAGGTAGATTTCTAGCCAACCAGTTGAAAAAAATAAAGAAAAAACAACTATATCTGCAGTTAAAGACGTGACTGGGAATATAGTTTATGATCCTGAAGGTATAAACAACACTTTCAGAGATTTTTATAAAACCTTATACTCTCCACAGGTTAGCCCATCAGATAATGAGATTAATCAGTTTCTAGACAGAATAGTACTTCCTAAACTGTCAGATGATCAAGCGACGGCCCTGGACTCACCATTAACTCCAGCTGACCTCCAGGAGGCCCTTAAAACCTCCAGGAGACCCTTAAAACCTCCAGGAGGCCCTTAAAACCTCCAGGAGACCCTTAAAACCTCCAGGGGGCCCAATAAGAAGGCTCCAGGTCCAGATGGATTTCCAGCTGAATTCTATAAAGAATTCTGGGATACTCTAGCTCCAATCTTCTTCAGAATGATACAGGAAATAGAAGGAAATGGCAGACTACCACCAAATATGAACTCTGCCAACATTAGTCTCCTGTTAAAACCAGGTAAAGACCCTGTATTTCCTACCAGTTATCGTCCCATATCACTTATTAATGCTGATCTCAAAATCATCTGTAAAGCCCTCGCTAGAAGATTAGAGAAGGTGACTCCCCTCATTATACATCCTGATCAGACAGGTTTCATTAAAGGAAGACACTCGTCCACAAACTCACGTAGATTACTTAGTTTAATAGATTACTCCAACAGTAAAAACATTGAAACTAATATTTTATCTCTAGATGCAGAAAAAGCTTTTGACAGAGTAAACTGGAAATTTTTATTTGCAACCCTACATAAATTTGGTTTTGGGAATTCTTTTATAAACTGGTTAAAAATCTTATCCAGTTCTCCAACAGCTCGTGTCAGGACAAACGACCGGACATCAGCCAGCTTCTGTCTTCAGAGGGGGACCAGGCAGGGATGTCCACTCTCCCCCTCACTGTTTGCTATTTTTATTGAACCGCTAGCAGCAGCAATCAGGCAAAGTAAAGATATTAAAGGAATAAAATGTAAAGACATAAAACATAAAATCAGTCTTTATGCAGATGATGTATTACTGTTTCTCCAGCATTCACAATCCTCCCTCTCTCAGATCATTGAATTGATAAACTCTTTTTCAAAAGTTTCAGATTATTCAATAAACTGGTTAAAATCTACAGTTCTTCCAATTAATTGCTCCTTTACCAACTGTCCTAATACACAGTTACAGTCAGGAAATATTACATACTTAGGTGTTAATATCTCTCCTAGACTGACAGACTTAACTAAACTAAACCACATCCCACTCTTAAAGATAGTGGAAGATGATCTGGTCAGATGGAAGTCTCTACCCATATCACTCATGGGGAGAGTTGCTTCAATTAAAATGATGGTTTTACCAAGAATCAATTACCTATTCTCAATGATTCCAAATAAACCATCATCTGACTGGTTTAGATCTCTGGACTCATCTATTTCTAAATTTCTTTGGAAGGATAAACCTCCACATATTAGCCTGAAAATGCTACAGAAGACCAAAGATAGAGGAGGACTAGATGTACCCAACTTCTATAATTACTTCTTAGCAAACAGGTTACAATACATCTCAAGATGGATTAAGCAGGACCCACTAGATGAAGATACATGATACATGATACATCTTCAGTTTGGCCTGGGAACGCCTGGGCGTCCCAGCTGAGGAGCTGGTGGACTTGGCCGGGGAGAAGTTGGCCTGGGCTGCCCGACTTGGAATGCTGCCCCTGCGACTCGGACCCGGATAAGCGGAAGAAGGCGAGGCGAGGCCACTAGATAAGTCCTGGTTAGACGTAGAACAGACAATATGCAATAATATAGAGATTTCAGATCTACCATTTATTAGCTCAAACATTAAACGAAATGCTGGCTTTAAAAGCATTAACATCAGCTCTTCTGTGGCAGCATGGTGGGAGTATCTGAAAATGACTGAGTCTTCACTGATTCCATGCAGGCGTACACCCATGAGATAAGAGTGAGAGCAGTGAGAGCAGACGTGTCCTTTTCAGCTCTCTATTGTGGTCTAATTTTGTGGCTTTTGTGGCTTAACTTCTTGGGGAAAACTCACCCCTTTGTCACTGATGTTGGATTACACTGGATTATATTATTTTTTGGGAATTTTTGGATCTCTAAAGGACTTTTAACAGACTAAACTCTGATCCGGCAGAGAACACTCCGCTGCAGCTGTAGCCTTGAAGGTATCTGCATGTCGCTGCTACCACTTCTTCTTCCTCACAATGATGAATCTATGCTCCTTAAAGCACATAGAAAGATCGCTGACCTTAAGGAAGATGTTCGACGTCTGTCAAATGAATTAGAAAGGAGAGAATTTCTGCTGTCAGATCTTACCAGTCGTTTCCCTAAACTGTCCAAAGTGATTATTAATCAACATGAGGAACAGACATCCAGAGACACTCTGCTCCAGGACACTATTGCCTGGGACCCCTTATCACGGCCAACATCCAGCCCCACTCCAGACCCGACTCCATCTTGGTCAGAGGTTGTGGTACGTGGCCGAAAGAGGTCCCCTCCTGTTGTTTCCAGCACCCCACCTGACTTCAACCTGTCTAACCGCTTCTCTGCACTGGCAGAGGAAGAATCAGCTGCAATCTCTGAGCCCCTTCCTCCCATTCAATCACCACAGCCTGTGGAGGGAGGTGAGGAGGACAGAGGAGCAGCAGGTGGAGCAGCAGCCGTGTGTCTGGACCCTGTAGTTCGTAAGAAGCAGCCTCCACAGCCTCTCCACCCCCGGACCTCAAATTCTACTGCCCGACGCAAAACACTGAAGGAAGCTGTGTGTCGACACTCTGCTGGACCTCCTGCCCTGGCTCAGGAGCAGAGCCCCTCCAGCTCCAGCCCTCCAGTTCCTCGGCCCCACAGGATCACAAACCCAAGATCAAACCCAGAACCCTCTTCACCTCATCCACTGTTCTCCCCAACCACTCTGCTGGTTGGTGACTCAATAATCAGGAACGTCCGCTTCTTCAACGTCATCACAAAGTGTTTTCCATCGGCCACCGTTCAAGATATTCTGGAGAAACTTCCAAGTCTGCTGTGCTCCGTCCCGACTTCAGTCAGAAGAGTGATCATTCATGTTGGATCCAACGATGTCTCCCGTCGGCAGTCTGTTGTCACATTACAGCATTTTTACCAGCTGCTGGAGATCCAGAAGAGCGTGGAATGTCTGTCTTCATCTCCGGCCCGATTCCCACAGTTTCTGGTGGAGATGAAAGTTTCAGCCGTCTCCTCTCTCTCCACACCTGGCTTCAGTCTGCCTGCAGGTCCCTCAATATTGGCTATATCGACAACTTTAATCTGTTTTGGAAGCGTTTTTCCTTTTTTAGGCGAGATGGTGTTCACCCAAACCGACTTGGCTCACGCATGCTGACCGCTAACGTCAAGTACGCTGTGCAGTCCTATAGATGTATATCTATGGTGGACTCCTCTACACAGACATGACTGTTTACATCCGAGTCATCTACACCTTCTGCAGCCTTCGGTCTCACCACCACTCCAAACGTCGTTGCCCCCTACAGTCCACCACAAATTCAACCATCATCTAGGTCTCTTCCCAGAGTCTCTGTCCCCACAGTTTCCTCCTCGGCTCTCAAACCAGAACATTTTCCTATTCCAGTCCATTTATCAACCCGTTGCCCTAATCACTCTGATCAGAGAGCCCGGAAACTCAACAGGTGCTTACAACCCATCCATCTCCAAGTAACTAAGAAGAAAAATGACCTGCATCCTTCAGTTAAGTGTGCCCTGTTAAATGCCAGATCCATTTCTAACAAATCCTTTATCTTAAATGACCTTTTCACCCAGCAGGGCCTAGACTTCTTTTTTCTAGTTGAAACATGGGAACAAGATGGTAACTTTGTCCATTCTAATGAAATCTGTCCTCCAGGTTGCTCTGTGTTTACCACACCACGCCCCTCACGCCGTGGTGGAGGTCTCGCTGTGGTCTTTAAGGACAAACACGCCTGTAGTCTGATCAACAGTGGCTGTTTCACTACTTTTGAATGTCAGATCATCAAAGTAGGGTTACAAGAAGTATTTTACTGTGTTTTAATTTACTGACCTCCTGGAACAAGTGGCCCTTTTCTCTCTGAATTTTCAGATTTCTTATCATCCACGATTAAGCTGGAAAAGGTTTTAATTCTGGGTGACTTTAACTTCCACATTGATAACCCTGAGTGTAACACAGCAGCTGATTTCTTATCCATCACTGATTCTTTTAACTTTGTACAGCATGTATCAGGACCAACCCATAATATGGGTCACACTTTGGATCTAGTCTTCTCTCTGGGACTAAACATCAATCAGCTACATGTTGAGGAGGTTCATGTGAGTGACCACAGCTGTGTTTTCTTTAAGATTCAGTCTAACGTTGATCCTGTTCCTCACAAACTGAGTTCAGAAAGACGCATCATTAATCAGTCAGCAGTTGATGGTTTTTCTGTAATGTTTGATAGAAACTTAGTTCATGGTGAAGATGCAAACTCCTTCATCCAGTCATTTAATCAGCAGTGTTCTACTATCTTAGATAAAGTAGCTCCAGTTAAACAAACAGCGGTATCTCATAGAAGGAACAGTCCCTGATGAACGAACATATTTATAATCTCAGAAGGACATGTCGTAAAGCTGAGAGACTTTGGAAATCAACAAGAATGGAAATTCACCGACTGTACTTTAAGGAATTGATAACATCTTTAAATGAAATGGTTAAAAACTCCAGAGCTGTTTACTTCTCTCAACTAATTTCCTCAAATAAAAACTCCAAAGTTCTGTTTGACACGATCAATCAGATAGTTTCACCTAAAACGCCCCAAATCCCTGTGTTCTCAAGGTCTGATTGTAACAACTTCCTTTCATTCTTTGAGAACAAAATTAGAAACATCAGGTCAGGTTTCTCAACCCCATCTGCTCCCTGTTCTCCCATCCACCCTCCTCCTTTCCATACCTGGTCCTTCTTCACACCTGTTCATTTTCAGGACATCTGTCTCATTCTTAAAAACATGAAACAATCTTCAAGCCCAGTTGATATTCTCCCAACCTCTTTGCTTCTTAAAGCTTTTGACCTAGTTGGCCCATGCATTGTTGATTTTATTAATCTATCCCTCCAAACCGGCTCTGTCCCCTCCATCTTTAAACACGCTGTTACTGAACCCATCCTTAAAAAACCCAGTCTGGACTCCTCTCAACCAAATAACTACAGGCCCATTTCCAAACTGAGCTATATCTCTAAACTCTTAGAAAGAGTTGTGGCTGATCAGCTGGTCTCTTTTCTGGAACAACACAACATTTTTGATAAATTCCAATCTGGTTTCCGTAAAAAACATTCAACAGAAACAGCTTTACTCAAAGTATCCAGTGACATCATGATGGCAGCAGACTCCGGGGAGTTTACAGTCTTAGTTTTGTTGGACCTTCCTGTTGATCACAGCACCTTAATAAACAGACTTCGTGACTTGGTGGGGATCTCTGGAACAGTTTTAGACTGGTTCAGATCGAACCTCTCAAACAGAAGTTTCAGTGTCCATATAAACAACATCATGTCAGATACTACAGATCTGTTCTGTGGGGTACCCCAAGGCTCTGTTCTGGGTCCACTCCTGTTTTTACTATATATCCATCCTCTTGGACAGATCATTAGTAGATGTCACAATGTCTCCTACCACCTTTATGCAGATGACATTCAGCTGTACTGCTCCTTCAAGGACTAAGAGTTCTACAAACTGTCTGAACTACTGGAGTGTCTGTCAGCAACTAACTGGTTAGAAAATCACTTCCTTCAGTTAAACCCTGAAAAGACTAAATGTCTGATTGTTGTCTCTGATCAGTCAACAGATTGGACATTTAAGTTCTGCTGTAAAGTCAAACCTGAGGAATCTGGGTGTTATTTTCGACCAATCAATGTCTCTTGAAGGTCACTCAAAACAGCTGGTCAGAAACTGTTTTTATCATCTGAGAAATATTTCCAAACTGAGAAAGTTGGTGTCAAAACCTGAACAGGAAATGGTTCTTCATGCTTTGATCTCCTCCCGTCTAGATTACTGTAACACACTTTTCACATGTTTGAACCAAAAAGCCCTTTATGGCCTTCAGCTGGTCCAGAACTCTGCAGCGAGGCTCCTCACTGGAGCAAACAGAAAAGATCACATCACTCCTATTCTGAGGTCTCTGCACTGGTTACCTGTTAAATGTAGAGTTCATTTTAAAATCCTGACTCTAACTTTCAGGGCCCTACATGGTCAAGCTCCTGTTTATGTTACTGAACTAATAAAGACCTACGCTCCAACCCGAGCTCTCAGGTCCACAGACCAGAATCTCCTAACAGTTCCAAGGACCAGATTTAAAAGTCGAGGTGATCGCTCCTTCCAGTCTGTTGCACTGCGACTTTGGAATGAATTTCCTTTAGTTTTACGCTGTATAGACAGTCTGGACTCCTTTAAAAAGCAGTTGAAGACCCAATTATTCAAAACTGCTTTTAAATAACTCTTTTGTGTTCTCTTGTTGTTGTTTAATGATTTTGATTTGTAATGATATTTTGTTTGTTTTATTGATTTTATTTGTTTTATCATGTTTGATTCTGTTTTCTGTGAAGCACTTTGTGATTTTTTCTGTGAAAGGTGCTATATAAATAAACTTTACTTACTACTTACCCATCTGGAACAATCCTGACATCTTACAAAACAACAATATGATCAACTTCTCAGACTGGAGGAGTAAAGGAATCGTATACCTGGAACACATCTTTGAGGGAACCGATTTCATCCCATTTAACAGGATAGTCTCACAATATGGGGTTGACAGGAATAGATTTTTAGAATATCAGCAAATTAAATGTATAATAAAACATAAATTTAAGTTTAATAGAACTGAGCTTCAAACACCATCAAGGGTATTAGATTTCCTTAATCTCAACTCTCCGAAGTTACTATCTAAAATATATAGGTTACTGTCTAAAGTAGATGATTCGATATCTCTTCCTATAGCTAAGTGGGAGGCAGACCTGTAAGCCAGTTATGACCAAAACTTCTGGTCTCAGACATGTTCAAAATCTTTTAGAATGACTAGAAACCCCAGTTTACAATTAATCCAATATAAAATCCTACATAGAGTTCACTATACAGGTCAACGGATGTTCAGGATGGGTTATGCGCCATCTGAAATTTGCACAAGCTGCACAGACAACACTCCTGACACCTATATTCATGCACTTTGGTTTTGTCCACCTGTGCAGAGATTTTGGTCCTGGATATGTGAAGACCTGTCAAAGTGTCTGAAATGTAATATTCCAGCTTCCCCTCCAGTTTGCTTGCAGGGAGATTTAAATGATGTAATCACAGAGATTAATTCAGTTCACATGGTTCTAACTGCCCTATGCATCGCTAAGAAAACGATCCTCATAAACTGGAAAAATAAAAATAATCTTAGTTTGAACCAGTATAGAAATCTGTTGTTGGACTATATTAACCTTGAGACAACCTCTGCCTCCGCTCCAAAAAAATCTCTCTGGGCAACTTTGATCAGTTCCATCACATAGTAAGGATGGGGGGGGGGGGGGGGGGGGGTGTGGGGGCGGGGGGGGGGGGGGGGGGGGGGGGGGGGGGGGGGGGGGGGGGGGGGGGGGTTGTGCGGGGGGGGTGGGGGGGCGGGGGTTGGGGGGCGGGCCGTCTCTGGGGGGGGCCGGG
>SSNR01000744.1:10599-25327 GCA_006937965.1 Callopanchax toddi | reverse complement strand
GCCCCCCCCCCCCCCTCTTTCTGTGACATGCTAGGCCCTCCTCGGCAGAGACTATCCTCCCTGGCTGCGCCTCGGCATTGGTGGTGCCTTTCTCTGCTGGCGTATTGGGGTGTCTTGGGGTTTGGGGCTGGGTGCGTCTGCCTGCTCTTCTTCCTGTGGCTGCCTGGTGGGATCTGGGCCCCCGGGGGTGGTCGGGCCTCTGCTGGGGCTGGTTCGCTCCTGGGTCTCGGGTCTCTGGTTCCGGCTAAATCTACCCTGGATGGCCGGCTGCAGGCGGTGCCTGTGAGCTCCTAGCCGCGACCCCCCAGGGGCTCTAGCGCGGCGACTGCCGGGGGCCCACGTGGGGTGAGCGTCTGCGCCTTCTGGGGGAGAGTTTAGCGACTGCCCTGACGGCGATCTCCCTGGTGGGTTGGTGCCCTGGGTGGCCTCTGGACGTCTGGGGCCTGGACCTCCTCCTCTGTGGGCCTTGGGGACAGGTCTGTGGCTCCTCTAACTTATTATTGAATGTTTCAATAGAGAAACCTCACATACACAAGCACGCATATATACACTCAGGTGATCACAAGATGTTCACATAAAGACGGACTTAGGTGTTTTCAGACAGATTGACTGGGGCTGTGGTTGACACGAACTCTCTTGAACTGGTGTATACGTATACATTTGAAGAATATCACAACTGTTGTGTATTCATATGCTGTTTGTTGCTGTTGTATCTTTTCTTCCTGTTTTGTTTGCTTGTTTGTTTGTGCTTTATTTACAGGTCTAGAAGTGGACTCTTCACGTCTCTTGTTCTCTTCTTTTTCTGTTTACTTTCTCCCCCATCCCTCTTTCTGTACCCTTCCCTTCACTTTCAGGCTCCGTGTCCAATCAACCATAAAAACATTCTAATAAAGATTTTGGGGGTTATATTTAAACAAAAATCAGGAGGAGTTTTATAGCAGTGGCTGTAACCTCTCACCTGAAACAGCAACACTGTTGGGCTTGTTTTTGGCACTCAGACATTATTCTGTTTGCTCCACAGCCGGACAGGACACGGGGTTAAAAAAAAAAAAAAGGTGAATGTTTATTTTTTCTTTTGGGCTGTAAAGTTGGTCAATAGCCTGTTACAAAGCTATGCACAGCTCAGTTGGCTTTCATTGCATTTCTGGTAGTGATGAATGCAGAGTAATTATATATTTAATGTGTTTTATGGAGTATTTTCAAATGTTATGTTTACAGCTACTGCTATGCACATTCTTGAGACTGAATTCCAGTTATTGGTTACAAAATTGTTAAATGACTGTATGGTGTGCACTGCAGACTGTTTTTTTTTTTTTTGGAGGAGCGATCCAACTGATGCCATTGGAGGAGCTGTCTTGTCGGAGTCCAGGACTTCACTGTGCTACACGGATGCTTGCTGCACGTGTGGACGTCGAGAGTTGGATAACGCTGTCCCAGGAGGGTGGTAGGAAAGGAAACTGAAAGTAACCTACCTGAGGACCATTTTATTATTTTTTTTGTACTTTTTTCCTGCTTCCAGCAGTTTTTTTGTTCGTTCTTGGGCCCAAGATATAAAAAAAAAGTTGACAGTGAAAAGAACATTGAAATATTTTATTTTTTGTTTTGCACTGATTTCTGAATTCAATGTTAAGAAATTCTAATTTCTGTTTGTAAAGAGTGTTCGACAAGAGGTAAATTAAGCCCAATAAGATCACTATATACAAGTGTTCTGTTTTTTTTCACAAGTGGTTGTCGTGTTGTGTTGTGTGGGATGGAGGTCTTGTTCACTCCTATATAGTGTGCTACTACCAGTCTCCTAATCGAACACAGGAAATCATTAAGGTCAACTTAAAGGAAACTTGAAGTTACTTTGGCTTTAAGGCCTAAGTCTAAGACATTTTTTTAATCAAGTTGAATTTAAAGAACATAGATTTCAGCTCCAAAAGTAGAAACATAGACCTGCTATAGACCCCTTATCGGTCCACGTCACCACCTGCTCTACTGCGCATGTCTATTGCAGAAAAGCTTCGGCCGTCCTGTCTTTTAGTGCTGTCGGTTGTACAAATCGTATTGATAAAAACAACAAAATGCGCAAATTCTACAGATTTCCATCGATTCGTACATCTTTCAAGGCAAATAAGAGACGTCTTTGGTTGCAAGCTATCAGAAGAAGCGACGGGAACTAGCAGAGCAGTAAAAATATGCAGCGATGCATGCTATGTAGCTATTATCTGTTAGTCAGAGTTTGAATAATCACTCAGAGAATTTAACTGCTGACTTTGACTAATTTCTTCTTCAGAAGCTCTGGTCCCAAAGGCTGTCCATGATGACCTCAGACACAAGTCCAGCCAGCTTCATACAGAGTGTGACAACCTGTGCGTGGACATCAACAAACTGACAGATGGTTCATGAGCTGCATTAACTAACATTTACACGTCTTAGATTTAAAAAAAAAAACAACTAAGTACTTTGATAAAAAAGTCAACAACCAAGGATGCATTAAAATATTTTATTCATTTTAAACAACATCACTTATCAATTAACACAATTAGCAATATAAGTATGTCTATGTAATTTGTTTTGTGAGGTGCACACTGTCATTTGAAGAACCTGTGTTCAAATGTTGGAGTAATTATCAAGAACAGTTACAATAAAAGTTTCAAAGTGCTTTCTGTTTGGTTCATCTTCTTTACACCTTTCTCAATCTGGCTGGCTTCACCTCTCTTCTGGATGTGAGAAGCCACTGGTTGATCCCTGATGAGGTTCAAGCTGCTCCGTCGTTCTGGACCTGACCCACAGCTCCACTTATAGCATCAGTCACAGCATGGCTACAGCATGACCCCAGGCTGACAGAAAAAGGAAGATTGGTGTTAAAAGTTCAGTAATATGTTAGACACATTTGTTTGAATAAAAAAAAAATATATTCCAGATGCAGCACTGAATAAATTCAGCATTTGTGAAATGTTAACAATAAATACAGTGACTAAAGAAGAGGTTATTTAGCTATGGAAATCATGCTAATTTATAACATATTATTAATGACCTACCCAGCCATGCAGGTGCAGTTCGTGGTCAGAATGCAGGTGTTTTTCTTAACAATGACCCAGACTTTGTACATCTCGGTCTTCATCCCTTGTTTTTGACTAGACAGCTCCTCAGTCTTCATAGCCACAAAGCTGCCAGTGTTATAATACGTCCTGAACATGACTGTCAGTTATTTAGCTGCAGGTATCCGGGGTTTAGTAGGATTTCAGACTCTCCCAGAAGGCTTGGTGTGTGATCAGATATGAGTCGATGTCCGCCCACTGAAGTCTGGCTCATTATTTCTCCTCATGAATCCACTCACCTGCCTCTAACGTTTATGGGTCGTTAAGACGTGTCCCACTGACTACTGTCAATTTAGCACCGTGGCTAGTTTTATCGCTAGGTGATAAACTGTTTTAAAACGCCGACAACATCGCTAGCAAACAACACAACCACAAGCTAATAACCGCAAATAAGGCGGAGCGGAGCAGGCCGGGTCTCGTTTCTGCACTTTCGATGCGCGCGCATCCACTTTGTTTATAAACAAATAATCCCTCTATAAAAGCAGAACTAGCATTCTAGGTTACACTAAGCTAACACAGAGTATCAGCTGCTGCTGATACTCTGTGTTAGCCAGAGTATCAAATCTTAGCGTCACCAAATCTTAAAACTATGATTTGTTTTATGGAAGAACACATGTTCACTGAAGGAGACCTTATTTATTTTAGTTTTAGTTTAATTTTGTATTAGTTGTTTCAGACTGAGCTGGAGCTGTCAGACAGATAAACACTGGACCGGTGTTCTGACTCTGAGTATTCCTACAGCAGCACTGGTAGAGTAACACCGACCTGTAAACAAGGTTACACTGGAAAAAAGACTGTTTCCCTCCCCAACACCGTGGTTGTTATTCAATGGATTCTAAAGATTCTTTCTGTCTGTTAGAAGTTTGAGTAAAAAAATCACTGCTGCTCTTGGAAGCAGGAGGAGGAGTTTGTAACATTTAAAGACAGCATTTTAAATTATTTTCTATGTGGGCGGAGTCTTTTGGCTTAAACAAAGCATCGTTGTGGCTTCTGTTGAGAGCGGTCGCTCGGTTTCTTCTCTCCTTGTGTGTTACTCTTGCAGCTGTTTTTGTCTTCTGAGCAACTCCCTCATTCGTTCTGGTTAAATATTTTTATTTTTCTTTATATGGCTTTGGTTTGCTGGCTTCTCAACATTATGGATAACATTTTTTACACTCTCAAAACGGAGGAGGGGACTCCACGGCTGACTGAGACAAGGGCTGTGGGGTTCGTAATGGATCAAATTGCGGGTCTTGCAAGTCTGTCTCTGGAGGTCCTGGAACTTTGGACTGATGATGATCAGGTGCACGCTCATTGGAATCTGCATGGGCCTGGTTTATCGGAAAACAACGGAGCTAACAGGTGCGATTGACAGGATTCCTGTGCTTCAAAGGGGGCTGATGCGTGCTTTGAACACTGAAACACTCGTGAGGACTGAGTTGTCTCGTAGGATGAACTCTGGCGCGGAGTGAATTACGATTGATGTGTCAAACTACACGGATCAGATGGGACTGGCCAGGATGTGGAATTTGGAAGGGATGAAGCCGGTGAGACAGACATTAAGGCGGCTGAAACAAACAGGACTGCCTGCTCCAAACACATTCTGTTATCATCTGGTGACCCTGAAAACAATCTCCTACTCAGCAGAGTGAATGAAGCGACTGCTCAGCCCCTCCTTTTCTACGCTCTCTCAACCTAACTTCTCCTCCCCCTTGGCTGGAAGTGAAGGATGGTCAGCTGTGCTGAATGTGCTTCGCTGCTGGTGGAGCTCCCGACCCACCCGCCCTCCTCGATGTGTTTTTTCGGTTGTTGTGACTGTTTGTAAAATGCTACTCTCCCTCCCATTTGTTAACCCTTTCTTCTGCTCCCATTTTTATTGTTTTGCCCAAATATTGTATTGAAGTTCGCCCCAATATTTTTGCCCAAGTTTTTAGTTTTTTGCCCAAGTCAATGTCCCACATAATCTCATAATTTACAATGTAAATCCCTTGCTGGTACCCCAAATCTCTGTTTTTTTTTTATTTTCAAAGTTTTCTCTGTTTTGTTTTTTGATTATATTGTAAAGCTCTTTGTGATGTATATCTGTGAAAGGCGCTATATAAATAAACTTGACTTACATCATTATAAGCTGATTCTGTCATGTTGTCTTGAGGAGTTTGAATAAAAGAATTATTTGAACAAATGTTCAGTTCATTTCAGCCCTGTATCAGATGTGTCTTTTTCTCTGGCCTCACGTTATCACAATCATTCCTCTGCCCATTTGACATTTCTCATGTATAAATTAAAAGCAAAGTTTTCTCTCTCTTTTTTCCCTCCTGCCACCATGTGTCAGGAGATACGGGTCACTCGGGGGTCACACTTCATTTCGTAAATGAGGACAAAGAAAGGAATCCTGAAATGCTGGTTAGTTAAAAACACATTGACCTCTCTCACCCTAACACACACACACAGGGCAGACCCAAGCCTGTTAGTAGAGCTAATTAGCATTGACTCACTTCGTGTGGGGGTATGTGTCCATGAAGCCGTCAGATGCGTATTAGTGTGTAGAGCTGATGTGCTCAGTGGCCCAGTTTTGGCTGAATAAGGGAGAATCTGCCTCCTAAACAGGCAGAGGTTAGGAAGGAAATTTATAGATGGATGTGAGAAACTGAGAGGGAGGGAAAGCAGGAGGCTGGAGCTGTTAACAACTCAAACACTCCAGTCTCCCGTGAGTTAAATGTGCGTGCCTGTTTGTGTCTATGTTTTTTCTTTTTCCTCTGTGGGTGTCATTACCGGTTGTCCCGCTCTCGGGGGAGTCCGTGTTTACTCAGCATGTTCTCTGAGCTGCCACCGTGGGAGTCATGCATCCCTCATTTCCATGGCAACCGATAGAAACACAGAGCCTGTCTGGATGTCACCTTGAAACAAAGCTTGTACAGCGTTGATGGATGAACTGGATATCATCTTTAGGCCAAACTGAGTTAGTTAAGGAATAACTGGAGGGGAAAAAACAGACATGATGTTAGATGTGCAGCAATTTGAAAAAGAAACATTACTCATTTTTAATCCTGCCGCTGTCCAAAACACCATCATCAGTTCTGTATAATCAACTGTCTGTGTTTTGATGTGTAAATCAAAAGAAACGTTAAAGCTGCTACCAGTGGTTCATTAGCCTCACCATGGCAACCACACACATGTACCATGCTTTTATATAGCAAATTCACATGTAGCAATCAACATGTGGTGGGGAAGCTAGAATTAAACCACTGACTGTCCTACTGGCAGGTGACTGCTCCTCCCACTGATCCACAGCCGCTCCCAGTCTGTCAGTTCCTGGCAACAAACATAATAAAACTCAGAAACAAACACGGCAAAACAGGAAGCCACAGAAAGGAGTGGTTTTGTCAAACCTAGAAGAAACTTGATGGTCACAAATGAGATTTTTTATGTTTCTACTATGTTTGATGTAGGAAACGAAAAAGAAAACCCTGAAAACCTAAAGCAGAGAGAGAGACACAGTGGTTAGAAGAGGACAACATTTTTTACATAGTGATGGATAATCTGTTATTGTAATACTGAATGTATACGCTCTGTGGAAAAAAATGTGTGATATACAGAAAAAATACCAAAACACCAGTTCAGGCCAACAGTGAGTCCAGTCACAGTTAATGGAACAGAATGAAACCTGGTATCATTTAGATTTATGTACACTCTACTGTAGGGCTGAACATCGGACCTCAGGGTAGTCACGTGTACCAGTTCTGAGGGCCTAAAAAGTACTTTTATGTTCTCAAATAGTAAAAGGTTAAGTTATTTACTTGATTGTTTTTTTTTGTTTTGGCCAATTTTTTTAAATTAGTATTTCCCAAAATTCTGTTTGCATCTGTTTGAAACAAAACAATAAAATTGATGGTTCAAATCCCTGTCAGGATAACCGTAGTGCTAATTGAGTGAAGAACATATAATGACACACTGCTGGCTGATTAAAACCGGGCATAAACTGTGCGATATTTTCAGTCATGGTTCTGAGCTCCTGTGCAAACTGTCCGATTACGTCTCAGTGTTTAATCGTTCACAGCTCACGACTAATGTTCTCACACTACGACCCGATGCTCTGATGCGAGCTGACTTCACACTGTACGTGCTACACGACACGTCAGGCCTTTGAATGTGGAAATTTGGAGAAGAAGAAGAAGAAACTCCAGAAGTGAGGAGACATACGTCTCCAAAGACATGTATAATCAGTTTTTATTTCCATGTGTATAGATATATAATCAGCGATTATATATTCTATTATATGCTCATCTCCTCCTTCTTCTTTATCTACTTTCAGGTTGGCGCATGCGCAGTGTGAACATTTCTGGGTCCTCCTCGAGGAGGAGCCACGAGGAGCTACAAGAATATCAAACACATTTGATTTTCCAGTGACTGTACAATTGCTGATCGGGAGCTCCTTGTGAGGTGAAAAATAATTTCTCGCTACCCCTGTATACTACACAAACACTAACACACAATATGCTGAACTTGGCACGAGTACGAAAATAGTCTCAGAGCGGGAAATTGGCGCAAAAGTCGCACAGTGTATGCCCAACTTAACCTGCTGGCAGTGGCGGCCCGTCCATAGGGGGCGCTCGGGCGCCGCCCCACCAGTCGCAAGAGGAAGAAGAAGAGAAATAGGGAACACAAAATATAAAAAACTAACATAAAAATAAAACTAAACGAGCCATCCATTATATATACAATAAGTGCTGTGTATAATCTGCATTTAGGTGTAGTTTAGAAAGGTTTTCTTACTATTTTTTACTGGACCGATAGGTCGTGTTTCTTTGGGTTCTACTGCGCATGTCTGGATGGGACGCCGTCCCAACATAGCGCATTGTTTTTTGCCCCTGACGCATGCGCACTGGCAAATATTTCCTGACGCATGCGCACTGAGTGCAAAAAATAGGAGATCGCTCGGGACGCAGGTCTTCAGCGTCCCTGTGTGACATGCGCACAACAGCAGGAGTCTGGAGTGTTGCTCAGACCGAAACCGGAAGTTCTTGCTCTCTTTTTAATGGAGGGTAGAAAATGGATATTTATTCAAAGAATCCTTCTTTCCTGCTTGTGAAAACAAGCCGAATGATTCCATTTGTCCTGATTTCATCAACTCAATGGTGAGTGACTTCGTTTGTTTGTTTCTTTTTCTTAATGACTATGTGTCTGTCACGGATTTTCCCATTCAAAAACCCCATAGGCGGAGCTAGCCGCGGCTAGCAGTGCTAAGTCCTGATGAGTGAATTTATACCTTAAATAGCGATATGTGTTTGTTGAGGTGTATGCCGAATGTTAGAGAAATACAGATACTGCTGATTGAATACGTTGGTTTATGTAGTTTAGCCCGTTTTTCATGCGTTTTCTCTACTTTTCATTAAATTATTATGGCGTTTTAAGGAAGTTTGGTCTGACTGGGTTTGATGGGACTTATCAGTGGATGTAACTTTATTTTGTTGTTAATTCACTTCATTAGTTGAGCTGATTGTCATGACTTGCTTGGTTAGTGGTTGTTGGCTGAATTGTAACATTAATTATCTGACTGTATTAGTTAGAGAGGGATTTATTTGTTTGTGGTGTCAGTAGAAAACTAATTGTGAATATTAAGTAATGTTTTTGACTTTGCCAGGTTGTTTTTTCCTTGAAACTTTTACAACTTCTGTTGTGACCACATTTTGGTTGTTTTTTATTTTTATTTGTATCTGATTATATTGATATTATTCTAAGGTCTCCTCATGAAGACTTTATGATTTCTTTACTGTTTGATGTGTAGAATTAGACCTAACAGCTCCACATTTCTAGAGAACTGGTGGTACTAGGGATTTTTACCAGCAAAATATTCAGTCAGATGAAAATATTATCATTCCCTGCCCTAGTGGTGATATGTGATTTTTTTTTGCGCATCTGAAAACTGACTAGCAAAAATGCGCCCCACCCAAAAAATGTTTCACCAGCCGCCACTGCCTGCTGGACATCAGGGCATACAGTGTGGAGGACATTCTGGAAGAGGCAGGTTTTGAACCTTTTTAAGGGTTCCAATTTAAACTGGTAATTTGGGTCTAGAGCTTCCACCAAACAACTATTAGGCTAACTTTTTATGTTCAACAAGTAGAAAATTAAATGGCCGATAAAAATAACAGGATAAACAAATGAAAACCCTAACAGATGGTGAAGTGAAGGATTTTTAGGTCCCAAATGCTCCAAATTAGGAATTAGGATCCCTGTGGGTTGCATACATGACTCACACATTGTACTGGTGACAGCTCACATGCACGCACGCACACACGCGCAGACACACACACACACTGACAGAGCAATGTGACATACTGTATCTGGTTATGCAGATGATACCACGTTGTGGAGGTGGACCTGCAGAAGAAGAAAAGGATTTCTCTCAGTGGACAGTGACACAAAGGAGAAGAGACTGACACAGTCTAGTTCCTCTGACAGTTACACAAAAACCATTTTAAGTACAACTTTTTCTCTCTCCTCTGGAGGAGATGTTTGTGTCTGTTTGAGGGTTCTGAAGCTGACATTTAAAAATAAAATGTCTTCCATATCAAGTTTTAAAATATACAGGTAGCCAATGTATGGATGATAAATGATATCTATATTTGTTGAAATGATACCAGTTCAATTTCATGGTTTCATTTCTGGATTCTCCAGCTCACATTTTCCAGTAACCCATCTGGAGTAGTGTTGATCAGTTGGGGTTAATTTGGGTTATCCTGATTCATATCTTTAGTTATGTTGCCAAAGACTTAAAGGGTCCATGACTCCATATTTAAATCAATTTATATTAAACAGGTGTAATCTTTGATGCCTTTAGATTAGCGTTGCACCATTATAACTCAAAATACGCTGTAATTATTTCCTAACGAGCAACTCAGAGATCAGAAGAAAGCGCCGCCTTCCGGTTCTGCTGGGTTTCTCCTTATTTGGCAGCCTGATACTTCTGCTGCTGTAGGGGGCAGTGCCGTCGCGTGAAAGTGAAACGAAACTGAAACTAAACACTACACGGTCTATGGTCAATGGCGGCAGCAGCACTGGTGTTCTCCTCGCTCCAGTTGCCGTGAACGTGCATGTGGGAGGAGAATTTACCATATAAGCAAGTCCGGATCACTATGACCTCATAACGGGCTGGAGTGAAAAAAACGGTTTGAAACCTGGGTCTGAAAT
The DNA here is from genome assembly GCA_006937965.1 of Callopanchax toddi. Taxonomy (NCBI): domain Eukaryota; kingdom Metazoa; phylum Chordata; class Actinopteri; order Cyprinodontiformes; family Nothobranchiidae; genus Callopanchax; species Callopanchax toddi. The sequence continues at coordinate 15,071 of SSNR01000744.1, read as the reverse complement.
CTTGAAGAGCTTCTCACTGGCTGTACTAGGAGACAGATAGATGCTGTTTTTTGCTCTTTCTGGCAGGTTTAAGGTGAGAACTCAACATTGCAACATGATAGATAAGTCAGAAAACACGGAAAACCATGACATGGGCACTTTAAGATGGAAACTGACTTGTTCCTATTTTCTGTGTGTGCCATGACATATCATCATTATATTGTTCACTCGGGTCACCCAGTCTCCTCCGTGGGCCAAATTCTGTGGCTGTGTCGACTGTGCATGTTTCTGTACCAGCCTAAAGTGGGGGCAACTTTGATCAATTAAATCAGTTAATCGCCGGGGGCGACCGTGGCCCAGGGGAAGTAAAGGTTGCCCTCAATGTGGGTGCTCCGGGCCCAAGCTCAGGCCATGTGTTTAAGTATCTTTGGGCATGATACTGAACCCCCAACCACCTTTCAGGTCTTGCTTTCAAAATGGTTTCTTAATCTCAATGGGACCTTACCTGAATAAATAATGGTTAAAAAGATCAGACTACAAACATGTCCTAAAGGCATAAACATCTGATTGAATTCTAATATTCTTGTTTTAAATTCAGACATGACTGAAGTTGTGGTTTTTGGACCTGAGCCTCTTAGGAATAAACCATCAAGGAATCTTTATTGTCATATGCACAGGTAAACCCGCACAATGCTTACTTTGCTACACAAATAACAACAAATAGACAGACAAGCCAAAACATTGCCTCGGGGGGTATGGAACTAGAATTGGGACTTTAGTTTTGTACTTGTAACTTACATTTTGTACTTGTACCTTTTAGTTTTGTACTTGTAACTCATGTTTTGTACTTGTGACTTTCAGTTTTGTGCTTGTAACTCATATTTTGTACTTGTAAATATTTAGTTTTGTATTTGTAACCTATGTTTTGTACTTGAAACTTTCAGTTTTGTACTTGTAACTTAGTTCTGTGACTTGCATACATTTAAAAAAATATAAGTGTCAAATTACATGTTCAAATTGCAGGGTTTTACACGCGCACAAAGCTATGAGTTACACACAAAACACAAAACATTTTTACCATATATGGCTTGCTCAGAAGAACCAATCGTGGAAAGAGGGAGGCAGTGCTCACAACCAAACTTGATTACGTTCACTTTTTACCAGTAGGTGGCAGTGAAGGTGCTTCACAAGTATGCTGTTAGACAGAAATCCATTTCTGAAAATCTACTCCACCAGCAGACCACGTAATCAAGTAGGACATGTTTGGACACCGAACATGTAGGTCGTGTCTCTCTTTGCTTCCCGAGTTTGGGCTTATTTAAACTTCCTAACACAGTTTTTCCTCACTAACTTGGCTGGTACACAACTGTGACACGTACACGGTCGACCTTTGTGTGTTTTGGGGGAATTTCAGTTGACAATGGCAGCTACATGTGGAAACTCGGCTCGCACAGGCCGTGCTAATAAGGCTACTTCCTCAACCGAACCTACTTCTCCATTGAAAGTGGCCATGGGCCCTGAAGATGCGCTCAATTTGGATCACCTCTATACTATGTTGGATCAGTTGAAAGGGGACATTTGTGGAAAGATAGACTCGCTGTTTTGTGAGCTTCGAGCGGACATCTCTTCGGTAAGAGAGGAGCTTCAGCATGCCATTGAACCGATGCAACAAAAACTTAGCTCCCATGATCAAGCCATCACGGAGTTGCAGCGCGCCAGCACTGACCACAGTGACCTGATAACTTCACTGGATTCAACAGTTTCTACGCTCAAAGCCGAGGTTAAACTGTTGACCGATAAATGTGAGGATTTGCAGGGCAGAGCTAGGAGGAATAACGTCCGGCTGGTTGGTGTGCCAGAGGGGGCTGAGGGTGCGCGCCCAACCGAATTCGTTGCCCAGCTGCTGAAGGACGCTCTCGGTCTGGAGGAGTTGCCCCTGCTCGATCGTGCACATCGCACTCTCAGATTCAAGCGCAGTGACGGTAAACCACCCCGACCCTTTGTGATTCGTGTACACTTTTTCCACGTGAGGAATGACATTTTACGCTGGGCCAGCGAGACTCCTCCTCTCCACCAAGGTAAAAGACTGTTTCTCTTTCCTGACTATACTGCATCAATCGCGAAGAAACACATTTACAGATGTTAAATGGCCGTTACATTCATGTCCTGGAGTGAAGTTTGGATTGAGGTTTCCCGCGACTTTAAAGATCACTCTTCCTGGTGGAGCTAGACACTCCTTTGAGGACCCAGCTGCTGCAATGGCCTTTGCTAAGTAGAACTTAAAGTTTGGTGTCTCTTATGGAGCTACAGTCTTGAGAGCAGCTGGCAGCTTGTTTGATAAATTGGGGGACAATTTAATTCATTTGATTGTGGGTAAGTTGCCCTTCTTTAAGGCTGTTATTTGGGCCTGAGTCACTTTTTTTTTTAATTTATTTATTTTGTGACTGTGTTAGTTTACACATTTATTCTGTGCATCATTTCAAACTCGCATGAGCACTACTGGTTAGTGCTGTTAATGGAGCGCGTTAGGATGTTTTTGGTAGTTTGTGGGATTTGCTTGCATCTTGTTAGGGGAGATGCTTTCAGCTTGGGGGGTGATCGGGGTGGGGGTATGGGGTGGTGGAGGAGTTCTACTCTTCTTTTTTGTTGTGGGTTTTGCGTTTTGTTTTGCTAGGTCGCCTGTGTTATATTTTATCTTTATGACTGTTATACATTCCATGCTTTTGTGTACACTACCACTTGATTAGCATGCAGCAGTCTAGGATCCCGCGACATTCAGGAACAGGACTCAAATTTGTTTCCTGGAACTGTAATGGCCTAAGTCAGCCTATTAAACGTTGTAAAGTTTTTCACCATCTTCAACATCTGGGTGCCCACATTGTTTTCCTTCAAGAGACCCACTTAAAATCTTCCAGTCATAACAGATTAAAGGGGAGGTGGGTCAGTCAAATATTTCACTCCAGCTTTAATGGTAAATCCAGGGGGGTTGCAATTTTGATTCGCAAATCTGTTCCTTTTGTGTGCTCTAATGTAATAGCCAGGGGTGTCAGAAGCATAAAAAATGTGGGGGGGACACTTCCCCAAAGAAAAAAATCTTTGTTGTAGACGCCATTTTCTGCATTCTGGCGCATTTAACAAGTTGTTAAACACCTATTTTACCTACAGTAGTAAAAACTGAACTCGGTAACTATTTCAGAGTCAGATTCAACAGAAAGTCTTCATTTTTAGCAGCTGTGTTCTCTAGAACAGTGTTTTTCAAACGCTGTTCCGCGGCACACTAGTGTGCCGTGAGAGATCGTCAGGTGTGCCGCGGGAAATTATTCAAATTCACCTATTGGTTTAAAAAATATTTTTTGAAAACGAATTAATTATTATCTGCTAATAATATTCCATTATCGCGCGTCTGTGCCAGCCATCACCAAATAGGAGACTCCGGTTCTGTTTGGAGTCAGACCACGCAGCAAATCCAAGACTTGGACCTGGTCCAGGCTGTGCGCTCTGGGGAGACGCGCGGCGCGCCCGCGGCCCGCTCGGCACCGGCACGCCTCCTCCCCCGACCTGAACCTGGTCTGTGGTTCGACTTGGTTCGGTGAGGAGGAGGGGGAGGCCACCGGTCAGGAGGAACCAGTCCTGGACTGGCTCTGTTTCCTGGTGGAGCAACAGTCCCGACATTTTTAAATTCATACTTGGATCTGACTGCTCCATAAAACCAGATCACAGACACTGGGTTGGGTCGTCATCATGTCGCTTTGTTCCTGTGTGACGCACAAAAAAGAAAAAAAAAAGTGGGAGTAAACCCCCTCAGCATAACTGGTTTTTAACGGTCTGAGAGGCTCACTGGGTTTTGTCTCCAGTGACGAGCCCGCAAGGACGGACGGAGTAGACCTCGCTTTTCTAAACATCCGTCGAACCAGACGGAGAGCGCACGCCTCTGATTGGTCGGCCCAACAACCCGTGATCATTTCCAGCTTGACGCCGGTGTTATGAACACAGTAGTAGAAGTAAAATCTCGTGGAAGCAGATATGGATCAGCTCAAGAAACATCTGGCAGATGAAATACGAACATTTCTATAATATAATATATAACTATAATTCTATAATCCATCAGTGTCCCTCACAGGTTGAACTAGAGCTGCAGATTCGCTCATCGTCTGCCTCGTCCTCACTGAACGGACATTCAATAGACGCGCTGTCCTCCTTCACTCCCGTTTAATTATTTTTAACAACATCATTTGTTCTTTGACATTAATCCGTTACAGCTCAATCAAAATTCGCTCTCTACGTATCCAGGAAATAGTATCAGCAACGTTAATGTACTGCTCCCAGTGCTACGCCCTCTGTTGTTTCGGCAGAGAATTGCTTTCCAACACCCCGCCGCAAACGGAGAAGTCTGAAGGCAAAACGCCTACGTCAATACGTCTGCGTCTCTCACTTGCGTAGCCGACGCAGAAGCATAAACCAGGCTTAATTCCCCCCCCCCCCCCCCCCCCCCC
>SSNR01000744.1:0-10589 GCA_006937965.1 Callopanchax toddi | reverse complement strand
CCCCCCCCCCCCCCCGGTGTGCGTTGTGATTTTTTTTCAATGAAAAAGTGTGCCTTGGCCCAAAAAAGGTTGAAAAACACTGCTCTATAACACCATCAGCTGGACTATTCAGATCTTAGAGAAAAGACTGAAAAAAACTTATGAAGTAAAATGGTCTGCCATGTCTCCAGTTCTGGAAGGAACTCATTAGACAACCAGCTGTTCAACCCTTAACTAATCAAAGCTCTACCAGTTCTCTACTGGTAACCAGGTAAAGTTCAGTCCTGTTAGTACTGATTGGTTTAGAATGATGTGACTGACTGACTGCAGCATCTTCCACTGAAATGACAGGAATTTTTGTTATTTCTATCAAAGTAACACAGTCTGGTTTCTCCTGAACTACTGAAGTAAATAACTGGTACTAGTACTACTACAAAAAGTACTGACTACTGAAGAACTGATTCAACAGTATTTCTAACTTCTAATCACATTTTGAATGTGTGTTTCTTTTATTCTTGTTAATAATGAGAATACCAGCAGGCCTGAACTTAAATTTAATTGACCTTTTTTTAACATTTAATTAAAACCCCCACCTCTTTACTATTCCTATTTACATAACAATAATGTAATTTATCCTAGTCCAAATAGTATTACTAGTCAAATAGAAAATACTGATATCCACAGGTATTTTGTTACTAGTAGAGATTCGATCCAACAACTGAATTGAAACCAAATCCTTAAAAAACACAAGGTGGTGACTTTAACAAGACTGAATATGTATGCAGCTAGCTAAAAATCAGCTGTTCCAAGTAAAATGTTTTTACAGATACACAAAATACTATTCTATTACCCACAGTGAATACTTCAGATAACTTCAGTGTCATTCTTAGGACTAATTTAGTCACATTTCCCATTCATGTGTATTGGGTTTGCAGCACAACCTCTACTAATCTATTCTTCCTGTCTGGAATAAACATGATGGAGCTGAAAATGAATTCTGACCAGAAGAAACTCATTTTAACTGGTTCTAATTCAACTGTTAGTCATGATGTCACTTTAAATGGACTATTTCTGGCTGAACAGCTTAGGAGGAATTAAATAAGTGACATCAATTATTTGAAAACAAATATCAAGAACCTGATTGTTCTTAAGACTAAAGTTCTACCAATCTGAAATGAAAATAGTTTAATGTGTGTTCAGTGTACTGACAGCTGGGATTGTGTTTTCATTTGATCCATTTAAAATAAGATATTTTACTGTTAACAGTTAAATTAGAGGTGTTTAAAGTGAGTTTCTCTTAGTAAGAAATCAAGTGTAGCTTTGTGTTTATCTGACTGGAACGCTAATTTTTACTAAGAACAACAGATTTGATCAGGACACATAACAAGTTAGAGGGATCTCTATAGTACTGATGATCTTCAGTACTCTTATTTTTTGTAAAATAATCAACGGTTGTGTTTAAGTGTTAAATGTTGACCCTCAAATAAAGTATGTACTTATTTTATTTACTTATTAATTTACTGGTACAGTCCTTTTATAAAGAGCAGTGAATTACACTCATTTTATTTTTCACTATAACTTTTTACTTGTATTTATATATTTTCTTCCCATGTTTTCCTGTCTTTATTGTTCTGTCTCTGATAGCTGGTCCTAATGGGAAGTTTGTGTTTGTAACAGGACAGCTGTATAATAATCCTGTGATTCTGGCTAACGTATATGGTCCAAACTGGGATGATGACAATTTTTTCCATCAGTTTTCCAAATTACCCGACATGTCCACACATCGACTTATCATGGAAGGTGACTTTAATTGTTGGCTTAACCCTGTAGATCGTTCCTCTACGAGACCAGGAGTCCCCTCAAAGTCTTCTAAATGCATTTTATCCTTAATGGACGAGTTCTCAGTTATTGATCCATGGCGTCTTTTTAATCCGTCTGGCAAATCGTATTCTTTTTTCTCCCATGTGCATCACTCCTTTTCCCGTATTGATTATTTTCTTTTAGATAACCGTTTTCTCCATGCTGTTCGGTCTTGTTCTTATGATGCTATTTTGATATCAGATCACGCTCTGATCACATTGGAGTTATGCATACAGGAGCATGAACGTACGTGCCCTCCTTGGTGTTTCAATACGCGCTTGCTGTAATGAGGATTTTGTTAAGTTTGTTTCTAATCAAATTGACTTTTTTCTTTCTACTAATAGAACTCCAGGGATCTCAGCCTCCCTTCTTTGGGAGACTTTGAAAGTATATATTAGAGGCAAAATTATTTCATACAGCAGCTATGAGAACAATCAAAGAAAAAAAAATTAAAAGAGTTGAGGTTACAAATTTCCCAGCTCGATGGTATTTACAGTATGTTTCCTCCCCATCCCAACATATATAAGGATCGTTTATCTCTGCAGGCTGAGTTTGACATTCTTTCTACTAAAGAGGTTGAGGAGATTTTATTTAAAGCTAAATATTCTTATTATTAATCTGGGGATAGAGCGACCAAGCTTTTGGCCCATCAGCTTCGACAGGCGTCGTCCTCTCGACAGATTCCACAAATTCATACTCCTACTCGTGTTACAGCTGATCCAAAAATAATAAACACTAGAACTACTGAGCTTTTTATTTTCTGGTGAAAAATACCTAGAACTACTAGGTCTGCGCAAATTTGCGCAGGTCTTCAGCTCCATCGTCCTCCTGCCTTTGTTGTGTAAAAACACTAATTTGATTACTGCCACATTTGCATTTATTTACATGGACTGATAGCTCAAATCCATAGGGTGTTACACAAACCTGTGTGTCACATGGAAACCCTAACCGAAAGTCTTCTATATCTTACAAAATATCCCACACACCGATTGAAATTTTTATTGAAAAACACACATTCCCAGAATATTTGCAAACACAATTTTATTCTTGAAAATAGAATGTCAATAGTTGTTAAAAGAAAATGAAAATAGTTGGTAATGGAATGAAAACATGCTAACAAATCAGTCTCCAATGAATGTTTGTACACAAATCCAGTTCCAGATTAATCTCTTCCTCATCTCTCTGCCTTTTGTCTCAGTGGTTACTCTTCAATACAGCGTTTACAGAGAGAATAAAGGCTAGAATACACCGGACACGTCGGCGACACGCCGCGTCGTGGCTGCGGCGTTATTTTGATTTAAAACCATTCTAGTCCATCAGATCACTCACACAGAGCTCGCCACAACGCGTCCCAGACACGCGAGACGCCGCCAGCCTGCTAAAGATTCGCACCAGTTTAAAAAGGAGCGCCAGTCGCAGCTGTGCGCGTGTGTCACGACATGTTGAGTACTTTCTGACACCGCCATTACCATGACACCGACGTTACGACGCAGAATGGCTCCTATTACGGCACACAGAAATAAATCGCCACAAACATTACGGCACACATAAACAACAGTTCCATTAAATAACTTACTTACCCATTTTGAAAGAATTAGAATTAGATTCCCAGAACACACGACGGCAGCTCTGATCACATATAAACAAAGAATTCACTTCCCGCTTCTAGTTTTCAATTCCCGCGTGATGTTGTGACTATCGCGCGATTTTTAAAAGCAGATCCTACGGCGCGCTGTGTCAGGAGCGCGTCTTGTGTGAGTACAAGCCTCGCCAACACCGCCGCCAGAAGGTGGCGCATCGCTGAGGTATCCGGTGTATTCCAGCCTTTAGGGTCCACTTTCCAACAAATTCATTTTTGACAGGTGCCACGCCCCCTTTCCCCGCCCCTTGATCAATCAGAGCGCGACCCTCCCCAGAACCACGCCCCTTTCCACACCCCGACCAACCACATGGATTGACTCCTCCCATAGCCACGCCCCTTGACCAATCAGAGCGTGGCCCGCCCCCTTTCCACGCTCCCTGACCAATCACAGGGCTTGACTCCTCCCATAGCCCCGCCCCTTGACCAATCACACGACTTGACTCCTCCCATAATTCCGCCCCTTTCCACGCCCCTTGACCAATCAGAACTCGACTCCTCCTATAACCCGCCCACTCTCCTCCCCCCCTTTTACCCCGCTCCAAAACCCACCCCTAGACCATGTGACTTTTAATCCCACCCCATGATTTTGTTTAACTTAAAAATTATATGAATAAATTAAACAATTAAAAAATAACTATAATAATCCAAATAATAAATGAAAAATTTAATAATGTAAGGAATAAAATAATTAAGAATAATTCTGGCAATTAAAATAATAAATGAACAATTAAATAATGAAAGAGCCATGTTTTAAAAGTAATAACTTAAGAAAGGAAATAATAAAAAACTATAATAATCAAAAATAATAAATGAACAATTAAATAATTAAAGACCCATCTTTTTAAAAATAATAACTTAAGAAAAGAAATAAATAATAAAAAAATACTATAATAATCAAAATAATAAATGAACAATTAAACAATTAAAGACCAATCTTTTTAAAAATAATAACGTAAGAAAAAGGAAATAAATAATTTAAAAATTACTATAATAATCAAAATAATAAATGAACAGTTAAATAATGTAAGGAACAAAACTATATTGTTCGTACCTCTGAAACTTATAAAATGATGAATAAAAACAATGAATGAATGTTAAGTAGCACATCCCTTTTTTCCCTGCCCCTTAACCCACGTGACTTTTAACCCATCCCCTCACATTGTTTAATTAATAAATTATATCAATAAATTAAATAATTAAAAAATAATCCTAAAAATAATGATTTTTCTTTTTTTTTTTTTTTGCTAAATGCTAGTTTTCTTTTAATTTTATTCAGCCTACGTACATATAGGACAAAAAAAAAAACTATACTTTTACTACTAAAACTATAATACTAGTTAAAATAAAAAAATAGTTTCTGATTAAGTTAAAAATGTATTTTTCTAAACCACAGTTGTCAACATTTTCTTTCTGGCAGGGTGAGATAAGACCGTCACGCCCCTCAGCTGCAGCCAACATGAGCAGAGAGTCACTTTTTTATCTTTTCTAAGTTTTGGTTACATTTGTGTATTTTGGATTTTCTCACTTGGCACAAACTTTAAAATCTCCCCTCTTCAGTCAAATGTTAGTACTTGACAAGTAAAGTATTCAACTAGAGAGCATTGCTCCTCATTAAACACACACACACACACATCAACATTAACAAAGTAATAACAAAAAGAAGAATGTATATGAAAATTAAATTAATAAGTAATGACCAGAACCTTACTTTTATATAATAATATAATGAATAAACGGAGTAACTACACACACTTATAATGATGATAATTAAGGTTTAGCAAAAATTATAGTTTCTTTTTTTTTTTGTATCTTGTAACAGTTTTAAAATACAAACATTCTGTCTACACAAGCTGTAAGCATTATCTAACCCTTAAAAGAATAAAATACCGGGATAATATAACTTAAATTTTTTATTATGTCTCAACTTTTCTCTTCAGCTGAGAATAAATTTTAGTTATTTTCAACACCCACTGAAAGGTGGGGTCCTTTTTTAGCTTTCCGACAACTGGTCATGTAAGATAAGCTGGATACAAATCGGTAAAATCCACCGACACACATTTTTGATAAACTCGCTTGTCACCAAAAAAGTAAACAAATGCATACATTTTTCAGATCCCATAAACCAACCGCAGGCCACCTCAATGGCTGATCAGGGTTTATGCAACCATAAAATCTTCTCAAGTATCGGCATTCCAACAGGTTTTTTTGCCTCAGTTTTCTTACAGATCCAAAGTTTCGATTATGCAAAACCTCATTTTATCGTTCTAAGTTTACACAAGCTATTTTTCTCAAAAACAAAAAATCCTCAGTTTCCACGCACACACACAATTTTTTAAATCTAATAGTTTTTACAAACTACAAGTTCTCTGATTAATTACAAATAAGAATATCTAACTTTTTGCTCTGTTTGGTTAGAGCTGATCAGAGCTCGTGTTAGAACCCTGAGATCTGATGTCAGTTAAACCACAGCCACTGAGTTCTACTTCTGAGGCCCAGTCAGTGGATGGTGACCTTTTGACACCGCTTCAGCACCCAACCACACCTCTCCTTTCCCTTATCTGTGTCTCTCTCTCTCTCTCTCTCTCTCTCTCTCTCTCCGTCACACACACACATAGTAAGATTGTTAAAAGTCTAAAAGATAATGAACAAAATATAAAATATAGGATCTTTTACAACTTATCTACAAAGTACAAGCATAAGAATGTTCTTTAAAATCTTTCCATTCTAACAAAAAACTACTTTGCTGCACTATGTCTGCAGTTTCTCACAGAGACTGCAGAGCTTCCATTTTTTTTCCAAAGTATTTTCTAGAGTTTTAAAACTAAAGCCATGTTTTTTTTTTCACAGTCTAAGTGAGGAAAAAATGAAATGTGTTTTCTACACAAAAGTTCTAGATAGGGGGATGGGGAGTGAAGTTTGTTTTTTTTCCAAAATCTTTCAAAGGGTGACCAATGGCATCTATTGATCAAGGATCCCCCCACCAATTTTCTGTTGGGGTTACTTTAAACCAGTCATTCTCAAACTGTGGTAGGCGCCCCCTGGTGGTACGCGGAGGACCCAACTCTTTTGTTTTTAATGAAATATTGGTGACTAAAATAGTGAACTTTTTTTTTTTAATTAAGCGCTTGTAACGGGAGGTGGCTTAATTTGGGTATATTTTCACCACTATTAAAATATTTTTAGGCACGCGCCTTCTGACCACGCAGAGCGGATTAAAATCCCAGCGAGCAGCAGCTGTGTGTGATGACGGGATCTCGCCTCGCCTTTTTCCGCTTATCTAGGTCCGGGTAGCGGGCCGGGAGCCCAGACCCCCCACTCCCCAGCCTCCTCCTCCACCACCCAACTTGTCCAAACCGCCTCAACTGGTTCTAGATCAGCGGTTCTACTCCGAGTCTCCAAACTCCGAATGTCCGAACTCATCCTATCTCTAATAATCCCGGCCGCCCTGCAGAGGAAACTCATTTCGGCCGCTTGTATCCGCGATCTCGTTCTTTCGGTCATTACGCAAAGGCCCGGCGCCAGTGGGAGAGGGAAGAGGGGGCGTTTTACACACATTAGGGGGCAGCCAGTCGGTGTTTGAGCGGGGGGTGGGGGGGATTGTCACCGAGGTGGTGAGCTTCCATCGGTCCTCGGCGCGCGCCCGGTCCAACTAATGAGCGCTCCTCTACCGTGGAGCGCAGCGGGACTAGAGCTGCGCACATAACGCACTTGGGTTCGGACCTGATCCTTCAAGCTGATCAATACATCAATTACATTTATTTTATTCCGCCTTTCTGACCAAAATGAACCACATTGAGTTTCCTGATTTGTTTGAAAACAGCTGATCTACGGGTTGCTTTGGTAACGAGGCAGCGTGGGGTGCGTGACAGCTGGAGGAGAGAGAGTGCAGACCCAGAAAACTACTTGATGTTTGTTTTTTTGTAACACGCGACAGCTGACAGTCTTCCTGTTAGTAAATAAAACTCAGAGATTTGGAAAAACTGACTTTTTGTGTGAAAGACCATTACAATATTGTTAAAATGAATGAAAAGTAAATAATGTTGAAAATGTCATTATCATATTTTTTTATTAATAAGTGACAGATAAAAATGGATTATGACTGGATTTTTTTGTACCCTGTCAGTCAAATTATGAAAATGTCTAGCGAGACCTCTGATTCCAGTTAAAAACAGTCAAATTGTGCATTATTTAAAGGTCCAACATCATGGTGGTACTTGAAGATCCTACATAGGTTTTAGGTGGTACTCGGGTAAAAAAGTTTGAGAACCACTAACCCTAACCCTAACCCTAAGATTTTTCTTCTTCCTCCCCCTTTTCACTTGGATGATGTTTGTACTGTGAATTAATTATTTTAAAAAAAGTTTTTGCCAAGTGAAAAAAAGTATTGAAATTGAAATTCAAGGGGAAACTCATACAAGGCTATGACAAAAAGAAAAACAAAAAAAAAGAGAGAGACATAATTAACTCTTTAACAATAAAACTGTAAGGGTAACAGAACAAAAATAAACCATGACCGGAGAATGTAAATAATAAATGTGACTTGTAAACTGAAGTTTGTAAAACAAGGCGTGGGCAGTTCTAAGCTTTGACTTCAGACCGTCCCAATTTCAATTGCGAAAGGTAGAATGACTCTATGAATGTAAGAAACTCAAACTGTGACAATAAGGAACTTATAATTGTATAAAAATGTATAACAGTGTGTACAATAGAAAGAAACTCATTCGTTAGTTTCTGTTTGACAGGTTGGTCAAACAATAACGCCACAGCTTTAAAAACCTCTGGAAATCACCTCCAAGTCTGAATGTTTACATTCTGCTGATGGAACTGAGTCAATCTGAGTTGAAATTGATGTTCCTACAAGGAAAATTTGTGATTGAAAAATAAAAGATTTATAGGTTTAAAAGGGGTAATGATGGAAGGTATATCATTGCATAATTTCATAAATGTGTAGTTTTTCTCTTGCTGAGAAGAGACTTCTTTAATGAACTCAAAACTTTTTCTCTTTGAGTTGCAGCCGTTGACTTCAGTGGTTGGTCAGCTAATGTGTGTGTGTGTGTGTGTGTGTGTGTGTGTGTGTGTGTGTGTGTGGTGGAGGTCAAGATTGTTTTCTCTTTAGTTGTATTTCTGGACTGGATGAGGTTTAGAAGAATAGGGACGCTGAGGCGGGACTAAACAGCCTTACTTAACGTTCCAGTGTCACCTGTCAAACAGAGCAACAGCTGCTGCTGAATTGAAGGAATTGTGAATTTCTGTAAATGGTGTGAAAAATAACCTATGGATATAAAATATTCTCGATCACTTAATATGTTTTAAAAGTATTAAATCAAGGTAAACAATAATTATGGAATGGTGTCTGTGATCAAGCAGAACAATCTAGTCAGGAATGTGATAAAGCATTTGTGTATTATTTTGTAAAAAGGGGGCAGAGACGATGAGACATTTTATTCTCTCTGTTTCTTTTCATTCATATATTGGTTTGTGTTTACGTATGAATTCTGTTTGGGTTTTTTCTTCTGAAACAAAAAAGAACATTTCAAATAAAAGTTTTTATAAAATATAGTTGACATACGGATCAAAATAATACATTTGGGACTTTGGATAAATAAAGCAGAGTGAATCCACTGGACTGAACAACTTGATTATAGTTTATAAAAGTTAAAGCTGGTCAAATGGGGTTGATGTTAAGAACAGACCCGTGGGGGGGGGGGGCTCACAGGAATCCGGTTCAGAAATAAAGATATCAGGCTTTTTGGAGGTAAAAAGTTGAGTGTGTGTAATATGTAGACAGGTCAGATGGTGAAACAAACAGATTTCAGGTTTTCTTTTAAATGTTTCTGACTTTTTTTTTTGTCAGGGTCTGAGATGGAGGTCCTGGAATGAAGCAGACTATTGCGGACTACCAACCCGTGGTGGAATCAACTCGATTGACATGTGTCTGTTGGATGGAGGCTTGGAAAGGTATGGGCCATGATTTTCACTCCAAAAGAGTCAGAACAAGGGTTTGATTCATCATCAATAATAGCATTGCATAGCATAGCTGCTTTATTTATAAAGCACTTTAAAACAATACAAAGATTGACCAAAGTGCTGAACACTGAAATAAACATAAAACTAGTGCTGGGCCGATATCGGCGTTAACGGCTGCGTTAACGCAAGACTCTTTATCGCGCGACAAAAAAAATATCGGCGTTAATCTAAAGTTGGGTTCAGTAGATCTATACCTGGCGCGGATCTATACCTGGCGCGGATGAATACCTGGCGCGGATGAATACCTGGCGCGGATGTATGCCTGGCGCAGATGGGGTACCTGAGGGCGAGAACAACTCGACATCATCTGTAGGTAAGGTGCTGACATGGATAGAGCTTTGAAGCCGGTGTCGGGTTTGCTTCAGGGAAAATTTAATTTTAAAAAGCTTCCCAATGGAAAACTCGACAAGAGTAAAGTTGTTTGCACCTTCTGCAATGCCGAATTAGTTTATTGTAGGAGTTCTTCGAGTCTCAGGTACCACGTAAATGCAAAGCATCCCTTAGCTAGTGTGGAAAACTCGGGACCAAGCACTGATGTGGCGCAGGGGAAGAGTCGTGTTCGTCAAACTACCATGGTCGAGTGCAACCGAGGCAAGACCGTCAGCAGTGCTCTATCAGCCAAGCTAACTAACCTCCTCGCTCAGTGGATTGCTACCAGCTGCCGGCCCATCAGCGTGGTCGAAGATGATGGGCTCGAGCTTCTCCTCCAGGCGGCCACAGGTGACGCATCTTACAAACTACCTGCGAGGCGAACTATCATGAGGAAAATACATGACCAGCACGCCGCAGAGAAAGCCGCAAAAGATGAGAAGTTGGCAGCAGAGACGTGTGTAGCACTGACTGGGGACCATTGGACATCTATCAATAACGATAACTACCTCGGCGTTACTGCACACCTCATCGATTCCAGCTGGGAACTTCACTCCTTCACCTTAGGTAAGCTACATTATGTAATTTAAAATTTTATAATGAAGCAATATCACGAGAGGGAGTGCTGTTGTGCCCAATATCAGCACTTGTGTGAATTGGTCGCGATCAGAGCCTTCAAAAGTACTCACATTCAGTACTCAAGTAGAAGTAT
>SSNR01000743.1:101594-123699 GCA_006937965.1 Callopanchax toddi | reverse complement strand
ATGAATGGATGATGATGGATGATGGATGGATGGATGGATGGATGATGGATGGATGATGATGGATGACGATGGATGATGATGGATGGATGGATTGATGATGGATGGATGGATGATAATGGATGGACGATCATGGATGATGGATGGATGGATGATGGATGGATGGATGGATGATGATGGGTGATGGATGATGATGATGGATGATGATGATGGATGGATGGATGATGATGGATGATGGATGGATGGATGATGGATGGATGGATGATGATGGATGGATGATGGATGATGGATGATGGATGGATGGATGATGATGGATGGATGATGATGGATGATGGATGGACGGATGGATGATGGATGGATGATGATGGATGATGATTGGATGATGATGGATGGATGGACGGATGATGGATGATGGATGATAATGGATGGATGATGATGGATGATGATGGTTGATGATGGATGATGATGGATGGATGATGATGGATGATGGATGATGATGGATGGATGATGATGGATGATGATGGATGGATGATGATGAATGATGATGGATGATGGATGGAAGATGATGGATGATGATGGATGGATGATGGATGGATGGATGATGATNGAAGCTCAGATCTTAACTTGATGAAAAGTTGTTAATAATCTTTGAGTTTTCTCTCTTGATCCACTAAATCCACTCTGTTCATCTGACTAGCCTAGCATACTCACCTGTCTGACTGCAGCTCACAAGGAATATCTGGACTACAGCCAATCAGAGGGAGGACCAGATCCGGTCCACTAGCTGCTAGTTTCTGACCAATGAGTCACAGAGTGTCTCCAGAGCTCTGGTTCTGTCATTAAATCCACGTCATCATTGTGAGTCAACGTGGGATCCACGCAGGCAGGGGCGGGGCCACAGGGGTGGTGCTGACCACCCTTGAGATCTGATTGGCCACCCTGCCTGATCACCCCCAGCAGAGCTGTCAATCAGTTTTTGCATATTATATTAAATAGTTTTGTGGAATGTTTTGCCAAAATCCACAAAAACAGACACATGAGCTGTCCTAATCTCTGATGTGTTGTTAATAATCTGCATAAACTGCAGTAATTCTACATTATTATTATTATTAGTTTGATGTTGAAAGCTCATTCATAGGCAGACGACGTACTGATGTACTAAAATGTTCATTTGTGTTCTACTGATTGTGTTCTCCATGATTTTGAATCTGCTTCGTAGTTCTTGCATGGTAAACAGATCCATGTGTTTTACTTCAGTAAATACATGAATTAAAATAATCTAAATGTTGGTCTGCTGTTTAAGACTGCAGAACATTTAAATACAGTTGACTTTTTAGTGGGCCACCCTTCTATCATCTTTGCCCTGCCTCCATAGAGAAAAGTTCTAGACACGCCCCTGCAGCAGCACGGCGATCAGCTGCTGTTTAGTTTCTCTTTAGCAGCAGCAGGTCACTCTGCTGGCTCTCAGGAAGCAGAGAGGGTACAGACTCCTCCGGGTCGCGGACTTCTTAATAGAAGGGCTCCTTTAGGACCTGAGTTCTCCTGGTCTAACGTGTGTCTGCTGCTGAACTTCAGAGACACGTTCAGCGTCGGAGAGTTTCTCCTCGATCAGCTGATCGCTGCAGTGCGGGGGAGATTTTTAGCAGCGCCAGTGAGGGATGAGGTCGCATTTGTGTCAAATAGGTCTGATCTAGAGCCGTTTTCAGTGCTAAAATATCAAATATCTTCAAGTCATCATCAAGTCAACACACGCAAGTCGAGTCAAGTCGCAAGTCATTGACGTTCAAGTCCGAGTCAAGTCGGGAGTCTTTCTAGATTTTACCAAGTCGAGTCAGAAGTCATCAAAATGATGACTCGAGTCTGACTCGAGTCCAAGTCATGTGACTCGAGTCCACACCTCTGCTAATCTGTGCATCACTAGTACACACACGATATCTGAGATGTGCATGCTCACCTGTTATGTGCACACCTGAATAATGTCATGCCTGTGAGAAGCCCCAGTGAAGTAGTGTGCATACCTGTTTTCTTTCTGAACTTGGAGTTATTGTTGTTCATCGTTAGCTTCTTGGTCTTTTTAATACGCTGGTATCTCAGTGCATCTATCCTCTCAGACCCCAGATGGGCACTTGTCGCACCTCGAGGCTTTCTGAATAAAGGGGGAGAGAGGGGGAAACGGGTAACTCCAGGCCAAATGCTGTGAGCGCATGAAACCCCAAACAGGTCCAAAGCAACTTGTGCTAAAAATGAGGCGCAACACATTGCCAGGGATCAACTTGAGTCACCCAAATAGCTGAATTCCAGCAAAGGGGCCTGTTTTTACATGTTTAAAGAACAGGACCACTTTAGGACCACCATAGATCACCTGGATAAACACAGTGGTTATAACTGGATAGTATTTAAAATCATGCACCTTCAATGTTGATACTGTTCAGGAATATGAAGGATATTTCACTCAAATTGATCCAAAAATGTACTCCTTAAACAATCTATAGTGCAGATTTGACCAATATGTCATTCTTATGAAAAGATACAAGATTAGAAAAGACTTGCTCTGTTAGATTTAGAGGCTTCACAATAATGAGGACAGTAGTGAACCAAATGGAAGCAAAGCTTTCTAAACAGTGCTGTCAAATTTGATATTTAGTGTACAAAGTGCTCCACCCCACTCTGAAAGTAACACATGCCATATTTTCTGTGTAAATGATGCAGCTTCTCATGAACGCCCTCCTCTTTACAGAGGCACACGTGACTCGGCAACCCACAGATTTCTGCCACAAACACAGAAAAAACATTACAAAGAGGCCATCTTCCCACCATGGCTGCAGAGAGAAAATATGTGTTGTTAGTAGAGGAGGAGAATCACAGCTGAGCAACAAAGCATCATCAATATGTGTTCATAGACATGGATACTGTCTACAATGGGCTTCACCATGCTGACAGGGGGAGAGATGGCGGGAGGGGAAAATGACTACTCGGGAACAGTCACATCATGAAAAGTAGCCAAAGAAAAGCGAAGCACCAGGACAACAGATGTAACAAGATTTTATTCCTATTATTGTTTTATTTTTGAAACGAAAAAGCAATATTTAGCAATGGCATGCATGGCAGTTTGCACATGAAACACGACTTTAAAGGGGAATACATTCAAAAGAACTTTACTGGGGTTTTGGTCTAACTGGGTGACCATGACCCCCTTGAGTCCCTCACATCTGAAAAATATTTGTTCCTTAGAGTTAAACCAGGTAGATTTTATCTTTGTATGATGCTGAAATCTATTCTGCAGTCATAACTTATATGTTCAAATGTACAAAGTCCAGACAGGTGGACTGATTTGGGCTCCAAGCAGATGTTTTATCAGTCTGTTCCCACCAGATATGTTCTTCAAGGCTCTAAGAGATGCTTGGAGGAGCTGATCAAGGCTCCTGATAGGAGCTCATACCAACAGGACCTTGTTTTCATCAACCCAGAAGGAGCTGGATGTCGGTTTAGGATCATTTGGAAAAGTGAGACCAAACAGTGAGTTGGAGGAATACACTTTTGGCACCTTTTATGTTTCTTGACTATAAAAAATGTCTTTCCTTGGATGTTCTGATTAGTCTGAACCACATGAGATCAGTTGGTTTTGTGGAAGGTGAGACAGGAGAGGATGTCTGTATGGAGGGTTAGAGAGGAATAACAGGAAGCATTCTGGAACCTGATAAACTGGACACAATCACGATAGGACCTCATACCAATAGAATGAAGACAAAACGAAAAACACAACTTTAAACTGCAGTAGGCTATTCTTATGTTGGTTTGTTGGGCACTGACTAAATATTTGCAGCAAAGAAATATCGAAATTTGAGCACGTTAAGGGTGCATTCAGTTCTCTGGTGTAGCGTTACCAAATACGCTATAACCTCTGACCCCTGTGACCATCACAAACAATAATCCATCTTTTTCCCAATAACTCAGATTATAATGAGTCTTTTTATTATGTTTTAACCTGAATCAACATTCTTCCAAGGGTTCGGTCGTGCCGGAAGACTCCACAGGACTCTTTAGTTATAATAATAAACTTAAAGACTCTGGTGTCTCTTCCTAAAATGACACTTTAATCTACGGCTCAGAAATGTCTTTAATATGATTAATGCATTTTCTCCCACAGTATTATTAATGTTTGGTCCAGCTTCAGTATTATTTCATATTTTTACTTTGCTAAAAGGTTAAAATCATTATGTTTCATATGTACTTATTATGGTGTAATATGGCTTTAAGGGCTTGAGTCACATGACCTTGATAGTAAGTTACTATTAGTAACCCTTTCATTGGTCCACGCCACCACTCAGTTCCTTCAACAGACGCGTCACGTCTGAGACACGTCAGTGCTCAGTCTGCCTACACTGAGACCAGACGCTAGCTGTCAACCTCTACACAGCTCAGCTCTTTCCTAAGGTGCTAGCTCTTTCCTGTACAGGTCAAGCCCCGTTTGAGCCGATGAACACTCTTTTCCTTTGAGGGCCAGACACCATCAGTCTTGCTCTCTCTGCCAACATGGGGAAAGAAGCCTTTGCTATGTTAGCTCAAAATGCTAACCACAGACAGAGATGGTCTTTCTGACTGCCGGATCCTCGGACGGGACCCGGCCGCCTCCCGGTGGCTACCACTGCCCCCGACGGCTCCAGACGGATCGAGGGAGGACCCTTCCACCTCCGTATCGGTTCTCGACTTCCATCCGGGACCGATCCTTCGGACCGACAGCTCAGTGAGTCACCACTCTCTGGTAAAACTGAAGGCCTCTGTTGATAAAGCTAACAGCTTAGCTTCCACTACCAACAGTAACTCCTTAATCTAAATTAGAACTCCCTAGTCTTAACATCATGAGACTCAAGTCATTAAAACTCCTATTTTAAGATCAACTTAGAACACTTTAACATCGTGTTGACAAAAGCTAATAGCCACTGCTACCTCTTGCTTATCTGTTTGTACTGTCGTCCGTCTTTTATAATAAATCCTGTAAAGTCTTATTTCCGACTCAGACTTCCATTCATCAATATCAAGATACGTAATCTACTCCTTGTAACATCTGACTGAACCTAGTAAGTTCCTGTGAAATCCTAGTAAGTGAAGGCATCAGAGAAACACTCTTTATAAGACCGACAAAGCGAAGCTAGATTTTACAGAAGTGTGTGCAATAAACTTGGAGAGTTTAAAACGCTACACTGGGCATGGTGAAGGTTGGTGCTACAGCAGCACCTGACAGCTAGTCATTTTCCACATGACTTGGTTCTGAAGCCAATGGTACAACATCGTTTTTTCCAAGAAGCTATCCACAGAGTAGACATCAACTGAGACAATGATCTGTTGTTAATCTAGTGCTATGAGAGCTGACAACTTAAACATAGTAGAATCAAGTGACTGGTTGAACAGGAGTCGAGTCTTTTATGTGATACACTACTAACAAAAAGTTAGGGATCATTGTATTTCTGGTAAATTTGATGAAAAAATGTCAAAGTTTCCTCCATTATGACAGTAGGACATTAAGTAGAAACTTGTAATGGTGATTTCCTCATCTCAAGCAATTTATTGAACCAAATCCAACAACAGAGGAGGGGTCATGTCAGTGTCTCAATAACTGGTCATGTGACCTCCAGCATCAGTTCCAGTTGGACGTTATCTCATTCTGTCCACAGTCCTCTGACTGTCTGCTGAGTCATGTAGCATCATCAAATATGCTATAACCTCTGACCTTTGACCTCTGTTGACCATCACAACAATAATCCATCTTTTTCCCAATAACTTGGAATACAATGACTCTTGGATTATGTTTTAACCTGAATCAAGATCCCTACAGGTGTCCTACTGTCCACTTTCAGGTGTCCATCTCCCAGATGACCTTAACTGGACACTAGCTGGTCTAATAAAGCACTCTCTTTAAGAAGTCTCTTCTGTAACACCACAGACTGGTGTTCCAACTGTAATCTCTTGTTTACAGAACAGTCTCCTGTAGTGTTCCTGCTCAGGGTCATCCACACACTCAAAGTGATATAATGCTTCTCTGCTATGTCATGCATTTCTACATTTATAATGTGAGTGTTTAACGGGCGGAAGTCATGTGAACTTGGTAACTCCCTCACAGTTCCCTACCCAATCAGAGCCATCCACCAGTCCACTAACTCAGTTTTGATTAGTACACTTAATATCTTCTGATTGGTTGAATTTAAGATAACGTAGTCTCAAAACTAATATTCAGTTCCGGTACAAGCCAGTCTCAGTCGGAGTCTGTGCTACCGCCTGAATGTAGTCTTAGTCTTTGCTACAACCTGAAAGCAGCCTGAGCTGCTATCCTTCGAGTCTTAGCTGAACCCTTATCAGCTTTGAACAAGACCTCAGTCTCTCCCTCACTACGGGGACTGATCAGAAATGAGTTCAGCATGCCTGCTGAAATGCCTCCCTTGCTGACCGGGACGTATCCACGGACTGTCCGGCGAGGTCCTCGGCGGCCACGCCTTCCAGGACCACCACTCCGAGTCTGAGGACTCCAGCCTCAGCTCGTGGAGAAACCAACGCCTGCCAGATCTAGGAGCGTCCACCTTTCAGTGAGCGAACACCACTTTCTGATCGAGAGGTTTGCTTTGATAAAGCTTAATTCTTCCAAACTAAATTAAGCCAAAACTAAATCCCATTCCAAACTCAAATTAGCCCTAAATTGACTCTTAAAGTCCCAACTAGGTTAACTAAATGAACTAACTTCCCTAGTCATTAAAACATATGCTACAGTCCATTAAAACTCACAATTAAACTATCTTTAACATCCTCAACATGTTTAAGAATATTAAAGCGGCTCTCTGGATTATTTTTCTCTGTATCAAAGTTTTCTAAATGTTCTAAATGATATTTCAGGTCTAAACTATGATCTATGGGTTGAGTTCCACAACATCTGTCATTCTGATGAAGACCCTCCTTCCTCCTAGAGACCCCTTTCAATTATTTCTTGCCGCCGACATTTTTCAGCCAATGAAATTCAAATGTCTGCATTCTCTCAACATGCACGCGCATCGACCAAACCTGTACCAGTAGGGGGCGCTGTCGTACAGGACGCTCCGTGTGTTTCTCTGTTTACAGTCTCGTTCACTGAGGACTCACAGCTCATTTCTACTAAAAACCTACCCATTCTCCAGCTAAAGATGGATTTATTTTTATTTTTAAACCTTTCACCTCACAGAATGGCAAGGCTTGACAGGGTTACGCGTTTATTTTGGTCAGAAAGTTCATCCAGGGCCGAGTCAAGTTCAGCTTCAGAGTCCAGCAGCAGCTCTCTGCTAACAGAGCTAATATCAGAAGCAGCAGGGACAGAGAGGGCTCTTCAGACCCTCGTAGTGTTGGAATAAGATTGTGAACTGTGAGTGATTAAACCCTACACACTGAGCTGTACAGTTCATGTCCGAAGTATATGCGCCGCGTGCATGCGCGCACACGCGACCGGACGCGCGTGTCGAGATGTTTTGAGGAGGAGCCTTTGGACGCTAGAATTAAAGCGGCACTCNGATGATGGATGATGGATGATGATGATGGATGATGATGTTTGGATGATGGATGATGATGATGGATGATGATGGATGATGGATGATGATGGATGGATGATGATGGATGATGATGGATGATGATGGATGGATGATGGATGATGGATGGATGGATGGATGGATGGATGGATGGATGGATGGATGGATGATGGATGATGATGGATGGATGGATGATGAATGATGATGGATGGATGGATGATGGATGGATGATGATGGATGATGGATGATGATGGATGGATGATGATGGATGATGATGGATGGATGGATGATGGATGATGATGGATGATGATGGATGGATGGATGATGATGATGGATGGATGATGATGATGGATGGATGGATGATGATG
Organism: Callopanchax toddi; assembly: GCA_006937965.1. NCBI lineage: Eukaryota > Metazoa > Chordata > Actinopteri > Cyprinodontiformes > Nothobranchiidae > Callopanchax > Callopanchax toddi. The sequence continues at coordinate 115,793 of SSNR01000743.1, read as the reverse complement.
GATGATGGATGGATGGATGGATGATGGATGCATGGATGATGATGATGATGATGGATGGATGATGGATGGATGATGATGATGATGGATGATGATGGATGATGATGGATTGATGATGATGATGATGGATGATGATGGATGATGATGATGGATGATGGATGATGATGATGGATGATGATTGATGATGATGGATGATGATGGATGATGATGATGGATGATGATGGATGGATGATGATGGTTGATGATGGATGATGATGGATGATGATGGATGATGATGATGGATGATGATGGATGGATGATGATGGATGGATGATGTTGGATGATGATGGATGATGATGGATGATGATGGATGATGATGGATGGATGATNTTTTCCTTTCAGTCTACACTAAGTGACCCATGATATCTAATTAGAAACATAAGCCCTTCATATTTATTAAAAATACAATCATGAAAGAAACATTTCCAAGCATTTTGCTTTTTCAGTATTTTCAGCATCTCATTTGTCAGCAATTAAAATTGCAAGTCTTCATGGATAAGTCTACAGACGACAGATTTGTGAAGCTTGATTTATCAAGTCCTTGCACATGTTTAAATTTTGAATGGAAGCTTATAAACTTTAATTTTCAGATCACTTAGACCAAAAAATTGCATTTTTATAAATTTGTAGTTTTATTTTTATAAATAAAGATAACATTTACAATGTAGTTATGTGTGCAAAGATTGAAGGGGATCAAAACAATTTCTGAAATGATTGTGTACAGGGCCGGCCCTGGACTGAATGGTGCCCTAGGTGAAAAATGATTTTGGCGCCCCCTACTGCCCAGAATAGAAACAATGTAACTTTTGCAAATTCTAAGTAGTAAGCAATGTACTAAAGTTGGATAAACTTGAACTGATGACATATAATAAGTGGGGGGCACAACAGCATGATAGCCCTTTAGTCTTAGCTAACTTGCTAAATGATGGATCCAGGAAAAATGTTCACAATTTCATGTATGTTAATTAAATACTTTTACTTTGGGCCTGTTTTTCCTCCTCTTCCTTTCTTCGTTTCCCGAAGGCTGCCCCAGAGGGTTTGCTTTGCCAGCGACTTTTAACAAGGTGCTATCACTGACAACGTCGCAGACTCATCATGCATTATCTACAGTGTTGGGCAAGTTACTTCAAAACTGTAATGCATTATTTATTACTTGTTACTGTCATTTTTAAGTAATCCCTTACATTACAATATTACTGTTTTTTTAATGTAAGGCATTACACTACTTTTGCATTACTTTTAGTTACTCTCACCAAAATAACTGTAAATATGGATTTGACCATAAATGTAGCTCATTCACATCCAGTGGAAGGTGATGTGATGGATACATGGAGATATACAACTATCTGGATATTAACCCATCCATCTATCTATCTATCCATCATTTATCATCTATTTATCCATCCATCATTTATTATCAATCCATCATTATCCATCCATCATTTATCATTCATCCATCATTATCCATCCATCATCCATCCATCTATCATCCATATCTCTCCATATATCCCTATCCATATATTATTCCATCATATCTATATACATACAGTATATTTAAATCTATAAACATACATCTCTCTGCACAAGCTCCTTATTCATTAGTTTGACTGACTCCTACCTCCACCTGTCTGCTCCTCCCTCCTGCAGCAGAGGCTGCATGACGCGCTCTTTCCTCTGCTCGGTGGGCGAGAGAGTGAACTCTCCAACTTCTGACGTGAATAACAGAGTGACTCTTTATCATGAAACTACTTCTCAGTTCGCTCGCTTCAGTTTACGGAACGCTGCATGCGCTAATGTGTCTTAACAGGCCTTGGATACCGTGAGCGCGCACGACTTGGGCTGCGTTTTCCCTCTGGACCGAGTTCAGAACCGAACCACGCACGAATTTCCGTCCGGACAGAACCGGACTTGTTTCACTGGCTGCAGATTCACTCCTCTCTGCTCTGTCTGACCACATTTTTCACTGAGTGACGTTTCTCCTCTGAAGAACCCACCACCTCAATCCGGGTTAAACGTGCACTGTAACGCACACTGACGTTAAAATGTTACAGCTTTTTTTCTGTAATGCCTTACATTACTGCGTTACCGAAAAAAGCAATGCATTACAGTAATTAATAACCTTTGGAAGTCGTTACTCCCAACACTGATTATCAATAAACAACCAGACGGAGGGATGCATGCAGCGCGCCTCTCCCCACCTGATCACAGCCGGCAGCAGCTGGTAGCCATGGGGCGCCACGTTGACTGTTCATGCAGCAAAAGTTGTGCTTTTTTATTTATTTATTTAGTTTATGTATTTATTTATTACTTACTTTGCTCTTTACATGAGATGAATGGTGTGTCCAGCAGTTTGTCAAAATAAATAAATACAATTTTTAAGTGACAATTTGGTGCCCCCTCCAGCAGAGGGCGCCCTAGGCAATGGCCTAATCAGCCTATGCCTAGAACCGGCCCTGATTGTGTATTTATCTCCATGAAACTAAACTCTTAAATTTTAACACAAAGTTCATTTTGTTTTTGTTTTGTTTTTTACAACAGAAAGAAGTCACAGCATCTGATCAACATCAGCAACTTTGTATCTCCACCAATGACACGTCAGCTCAGACAAATTCTTTGCAAAACCCCACACCAGAGGCAGCAGAGCATCCAAGCACATCACAACACCTGGTGATGGATGAAGTGGTGTTCCTGAGTCCAGTACAAGATACCCAACCAGATGCAACAGGACCCCAGGGACCAGTGTACTACATGAGTGAAGATGATCTTCAAATTTTAGGTCCAGTTCTACATTCCACACCAGAAACCAGTGTACAGTAACACAGGGCATTATTCCATACTACAGTAGATGGCAACATAGACATTGTGCAAGAAGACCAAGTAATACTGAGCAACCTAAACAAAACTGAAGATATGGCTGAAATGGAAGATTCAGGAATAGTACAGATTGGCCCACAACCCAAAGAGGCAGAAGGTTCCCTTACAACAACCCTTCCATGGATACAAGAACATTCTGAGGAGAATGGTACCAGCCCCCTTGAAGTAAGTGTTGCAAAGCATTATTAGATTTCTGTTGTTGTTTCCTTTCTCTTGTATGTTTCATATGCATCTTCTAATGACCATTTATCCATTGTATAATTTGTCCAATAGTCTACAATTGATAGCTAATCCCCTTTCCTGTTATTTAAAAAAGAATTTTGCTGTGCCTGAAGGGCCATGATCTGCCCTGATTTATAGACATACACATTTTCATAGTGAATGTTTATATTTTTTTAAACAAATGATTTTAATTAACAAATAAATTAATCAAAACACTGTAAAAGTCTTTGACAGGTATTGCCCAGGTTTTAGCAGTCATACAGATTAGATAGATAAGCTTAATCATAATTTTAAAATTATATGTTGATAAAGCACTGTGACCTTTGTTAGGGAAAAAATAGTCCTGCGTAAAATTGATTCATAGATGTGTTGATTAAAAAATAAAGTTAAGGTTAAACAGAAATTATGTAAAGCTATACGTGTAAGCATTAACTTTTATTTCAATATTCCAGGTTGCAATGAATTTGGATCTGGAAAACGAGCCTTCAACAGCTGGAAGCATTGCTGTGCCATCTTCCTCTCATCAGGCCTCACAAAATCCCAAAGAGACCAGGTATGCACACATCAACCGTGCTATGGTTGTGGATGATCTTCTGGATGTTTTCATGGACTCAAAAGTTATGAATATGGAATTAAAAATGGAATTCAAAAATGAAATGGCTGTTGACGACAGTGGGGTTTCAAGAGACGTCTACTCTTCTTTCTGGGAACAGTTTTTGGAGCAATGCGAAGGGGAGGAGGAGCGTGTCCCAAGACTTAGACCTGACTTTTCAGAATCTCAGTGGAAAGCCCTTGGAAGAATTTGGGCAAAGGGACTAATTGATCATGGCATGATTCCTGTGAGACTTTCAAAAGCCTTTATCATGGCCTGTGTCTTTGGTCTTGAATCTGTGGATGACACAGTACTGATGTCATCTTTTTCTAACTACTTGTCTGACCGTGAGCGTATTGCTGTTGAAAAGGCACTTGATGGCACACTTGATGAGGATGAAAAAGATGATTTGCTTGATTTGTTTTCACGAATGGGCTCACATTGCATCCCATCTGAGCACAACACAAAAGCAGCTATTAAAACCATGGCCCATAAAGCAGTGTTGCAAGAACCCAAATCATTATAGACTGTTTTTCTGAAAGCCTGAAAGGTGTGGAGTTGAATCTCCCTCATAAAGATATTGTAATGTATTTGTATGAGTCTAAAAAAGCAACAAACAAAAAGGTAGCTGAAATGCTGCAAACTGAGCCTGTATTTCTGTCACAGAAAGAGCAGTCAACATTCAACTACCTGCAGAGATACATCAAAAATGCAGACCAACGCAAGCTTGAAAAATGTTTGCGATTTTGTACAGGGTCTTCTGTTCTCTGCACAAAACAAATAAAGGTAACGTTCAATGCTGAAACTGGTTTTGGTAGAAGGCCCGTTGCACACACATGTGGAGCAATAATCGATTTGCCTTACACATACTGTTCCTACCCAGAATTTAGAACAGAGTTTGACAATGTTCTATCCAGTAACTTCCTCTTAATGGATATCATTTAAAGTAAGATGTCAAAGTCACAAAACCTTCATTAGGCTTGATTTTATTTCATAAAGATCAGTGTTCTACAAAGGTGGTCTAATAAGCATTTCCATTAAAAGGTAGAGAAACATTCAAAATGCCAGATTTGTTACATGTTACATGTGGTGAGTTAACAACCAGGATTTGCCAGAGTTTCACAGACACATTTTACTTTATTGAGCCTCATATTGAGTTCCAGTTAAGCTTTCTACTACTACTACTACGAGTTTACGCTCAGCTGTACTTTGTCTTATCATTTTCTAACATTTTTCAGAGGTACTGAAATACAGCTGTACACGAACTTGTCAACAGCAAACAATNCCCTTATCAGCTTTGAACAAGACCTCAGTCTCTCCCTCACTACGGGGACTGATCAGAAATGAGTTCAGCATGCCTGCTGAAATGCCTCCCTTGCTGACCGGGACGTATCCACGGACTGTCCGGCGAGGTCCTCGGCGGCCACGCCTTCCAGGACCACCACTCCGAGTCTGAGGACTCCAGCCTCAGCTCGTGGAGAAACCAACGCCTGCCAGATCTAGGAGCGTCCACCTTTCAGTGAGCGAACACCACTTTCTGATCGAGAGGTTTGCTTTGATAAAGCTTAATTCTTCCAAACTAAATTAAGCCAAAACTAAATCCCATTCCAAACTCAAATTAGCCCTAAATTGACTCTTAAAGTCCCAACTAGGTTAACTAAATGAACTAACTTCCCTAGTCATTAAAACATATGCTACAGTCCATTAAAACTCACAATTAAACTATCTTTAACATCCTCAACATGTTTAAGAATATTAAAGCGGCTCTCTGGATTATTTTTCTCTGTATCAAAGTTTTCTAAATGTTCTAAATGATATTTCAGGTCTAAACTATGATCTATGGGTTGAGTTCCACAACATCTGTCATTCTGATGAAGACCCTCCTTCCTCCTAGAGACCCCTTTCAATTATTTCTTGCCGCCGACATTTTTCAGCCAATGAAATTCAAATGTCTGCATTCTCTCAACATGCACGCGCATCGACCAAACCTGTACCAGTAGGGGGCGCTGTCGTACAGGACGCTCCGTGTGTTTCTCTGTTTACAGTCTCGTTCACTGAGGACTCACAGCTCATTTCTACTAAAAACCTACCCATTCTCCAGCTAAAGATGGATTTATTTTTATTTTTAAACCTTTCACCTCACAGAATGGCAAGGCTTGACAGGGTTACGCGTTTATTTTGGTCAGAAAGTTCATCCAGGGCCGAGTCAAGTTCAGCTTCAGAGTCCAGCAGCAGCTCTCTGCTAACAGAGCTAATATCAGAAGCAGCAGGGACAGAGAGGGCTCTTCAGACCCTCGTAGTGTTGGAATAAGATTGTGAACTGTGAGTGATTAAACCCTACACACTGAGCTGTACAGTTCATGTCCGAAGTATATGCGCCGCGTGCATGCGCGCACACGCGACCGGACGCGCGTGTCGAGATGTTTTGAGGAGGAGCCTTTGGACGCTAGATTCAAAAACTGCTCTCCTGATGAAATCCTCCAGAGTGCCGCTTTAATTCTGTTTACATCAAACTTTCAAACTGTCTTATCTGTCTGTGTTCTTAGGTTTTTCTAATTAAATGATTGTTCAATCTTATCTGGTCTCAGTTCACGTTATTAATAAGGTATTTCAATTCACTGTACTCTTTCAAAGAACCTAGATACCTTCAATAAATATTAGCTATTATCAGGGTTAAATGACAGTTTATCACTTTTCATTATAAACCAGAAATAAGTTCTAATGTTTATCTGAAGAGGGTGTAGTTAAAATAACTAATAGTTATTCCAAACGCTACATAATGGCGAGCCAGCCATGTTTTAAACTGTAATGGCATTGCCAACCAGTTTTAAGTACAAAATTAATACCTAAAAAAGGATTAATAACTAGAAGCTGTTTAATGACTGAACTCCATCTTCCCTGCCAAGAAGCACACACAGTCCTTGCTGATAAGATAAGCGTTGCCACCTCATCACTGAAGCCAAGTCTGATTCTTGTTAAGCTGTTTCACTCCATGTCTGTTTTCACAGTTAAATGTCTGTTGTGTAACTTGTGTATGCTTGGTGACAAAAGTTTTCTGACGTGGAGACAATAAGGTTCCGGCTAAGTTCTAAGCTGTTTATCAGACGGTTAACACGACGTCCAAGAACGCGTGGCCTAAATCCGACGTCCAGAGACAAACCAGGTAGAGACCGGTTGTCCTTCGTCAAAAATCTCGTGCGTTTTCACGACGAGTTTAGGTAGCATCGGCTGAGTACGTCCCCGCGAGCTAACCGCTAAATAGGTAAATATCCGCTGATTCCGCTAAACAACGCCGCTTTTATTCGTCTTCCATCGCCTCGTTTAACTCTTTGTCTCAGAGACATCACTTCATTCCATTTGTTGAGCTTAACTCTTTCTTTCTCCTTCAGTGAATTATCTTCATCAGAATAAACATGTCTGAACATAAACAAATAAAAGAGGGTTTCTTGAAGGGATCTCATTCAGGGTCATCCAGGTTCTGGGGTTCAGAGTTACCAGCCTCTATGTGGAGACTCAGCTGATCCATAGGTTTTCTATGGATTCAGGTCTGGAGAAAGTCCAGGTCTCCCTCTGAGGTCCCCTGGTCTCCAGCTGCTGTTCCCTAATGATGAACCTGGATGATCTGGAACATTGTAGTCCATGAAGATGAAAGGAGGTCTGTGTTGTTCATGTAGAGGATCAATGACTGGATTAATGATGTCATCCAGATATGGACTTGTCTCAGAGACAGTCACAGAGTGTAGGACAGTTCTATGTGGACTAGTAGAGACATGTCCTCACTGTAACACCTCCACCACCAAAGCCTGGTCTGGAGACAGCAGTAGCTGATGGATATCGTCTTGACGTCTCCAACATCGCTGACGTCCATCACTTCTGCTCAGAGTGAATCTACATTCATCAGTGAACTGAGGTCCACTGGTCCCTCATCCTCCATGAAGACGATAACGCCTGTCCCTGGTGGCGCGTTCAGGTACCTGGTGGTGTGTTCAGGTATACCTGGTGGTGTGTTCAGTTACCTGGTGGCGCGTTCAGTTACCTGGTGGCGTGTTCAGGCATACCTGGTGGAGTGTTCAGGCATACCTGGTGGCGTGTTCAGGCATACTTGGTGGCGCGTTCAGGTACCTGGTGTTGTGTTCAGGCATACCTGGTGGCGTGTTCAGGCATACTTGGTGGCGCGTTCAGGTACCTGGTGTTGTGTTCAGGCATACCTGGTGGCGCGTTCAGGTACCTGGTGTTGTGTTCAGGCATACCTGGTGGCGTGTTCAGGCATACCTGGTGGTGTGTTCAGGTATACCTGGTGCTGTGTTCAGGTATACCTGGTGCTGTGTTCAGGTATACCTGGTGGTGTGTTCAGGTATACCTGGTGGTGTGTTCAGGTATACCTGGTGGTGTATTCAGGTATACCTGGTGGTGTATTCAGGTATACCTGGTGGTGTGTTCAGGCATACCTGGTGGTGTGTTCATGTACAGTATACCTGGTGGTGTGTTCAGGTATACCTGGTGGTGTGTTCATGTACAGTATACCTGGTGGTGTGTTCAGGTATACCTGGTGGTGTGTTCAGGTATACCTGGTGGTGTGTTCAGGTATACCTGGTGGTGTGTTCAGGTATACCTGGTGGTGTGTTCAGGTATACCTGGTGGTGTGTTCAGGTACCTGGTGGTGTGTTCAGGTATACCTGGTGGTGTGTTCAGGTACCTGGTGGTGTGTTCAGGTATACCTGGTGGTGTGTTCAGGTATACCTGGTGGTGTGTTCAGGTATACCTGGTGGTGTGTTCAGATATACCTGGTGGTGTGTTCAGATATACCTGGTGGTGTGTTCAGGTATACCTGGTGGTGTGTTCAGGTATACCTGGTGGTGTGTTCAGGTATACCTGGTGGTGTGTTCAGGTATACCTGGTGGTGTGTTCAGGTATACCTGGTGGTGTGTTCAGGTACCTGGTGGTGTGTTCAGGTACCTGCAGGTCATCTAGTTCTCAGACCACGCTGATGTATATGGTTTCTAATGGTCTGACGTGACTCTTTAGTTCCTCTCTCCTCCCTTCAATGGTTCTGTGTGATATTAATCATAAAGTTCCTCAGATCACTGAACACAATGATGAGGTCATCAGTGGGACGTGGACAAAGGACGTCCACTTCTATGTCTTTTTGTGACTCTTTCAGTCTCTCTATATCAACCTGCTGATGACCCTCTGTGACCTCTAGGCTCAGAGGACATGTCAATCTGAGAACAGTTCCACTAACATCTAATACATTTGTGTGATGTCATGGGCATGCTGTATTCAGTGTGAACAGATTGGGCGGTTTCCTGCAAACTGAAAGTCTCGCCTTGCTCCGCTTATCCGGGTCGCGGGGGCAGCATCCCATGTTGGGCAACGCAGGCCGTCCTCTCCCCAACCAAGTCCACCAGCTCCTCAGCTGGACGTCCAGGCGTTCCCAGGCCAAACTGAAGATGTATTTCCTCCAGCTTGTCCTGGGTCGACCTGGGGGCCTCCTGCCGGCAGGACATGCCCAGAACACCTCCTGAGGGAGGCGTCCAGGAGGCATCCTTACCAGATGCCCGAACCACCTCAACTGGCTCCTTTCGATATGGAGGAGCAGCGGTTCTACTCCGAGTCTCTCCTGAATGTCCGAGCTCCTCACCCTATCCCTAAGGCTGAGCCCGGCCACCCTGTGGAGGAAACTCATTTCGGCCGCTTGTATCCGCGATCTTGTTCTTTCGGTCATTACCCAAAGCTCATGACCAGGTGAGGATTGGGACGTAGACCGACCGGTAAATCGAGAGCCTTGCTTTCTGGCTCAGCTCCCTCTTCACCACAACAGACCGGTTCAGCGTCAATCACTGCAGACGCTGCCCCAATCCGCCTGTCCATCTCCCTCCTTCCCTCACTAGAGAACAAGACCCCGAGATACTTGAACTCCTCCACTTGAGGCAGGACCTCTCTCCCGACCCGGAGTTGGCAAGCCACCCTTTTCCGACCGAGAACCATGGCCTCAGATTTGGAGGTGCTGATCCTCATCCCAGCTGCTTCACACTCGGCTGCGAACCTCCCCAGTAAGAGCTGTAGGCTGTCTCTTNGTTGTTGTGACTGTGTGTAAAATGCTACTCCCTCCCTCCATTTTGTTTACATTTTCTTCTGCTCCCATCTTTATTTTTTTTTGCCCAAATATTGTATTGAAGTTGTCCCAATATTTCTGCCCAAGACTTTAGTTCCTTACACAAGCCAATGTCCCACTTTATCTCATAATTTACAATGCAGGTCCCCTGATGGTACCCCAAATCTTGAAGTTTGCCCCAATATTTCTCTTTGCCCAAGCCCAAGTAAATGTCCCACTTTAAGTCATAATTTACAATGTAGGTCCCCTGATGGTACCCCAAATCTTGCCCAAGCCTGAGTAAATGTCCCACTTTAAGTCAAAATTTACAATGTAGGTCCCCTGATGGTACCCCAAATCTTGCCCAAATATTGTATCTGGCTCCCATCTTTATTTTTGGCCCAAATATTGTATTGAAGTTGTCCCAATATTTCTGCCCAAGACTTTAGTTCCTTACACAAGTCAATGTCCCACTATATCTCATAATTTACAATGTAGATCCCCTGAAGGTACCCCAAATCTTGCCCAAATATTGTATCTGGTACCCCCAAATCTCTGTTTTGTTTGTTTTTTATTTTCAATGTATCTCATCATTTACAATGTACGTAGATCCCCTGAAGGTACCCCAAATCTTGCCCAAATTTTGTATCTGGTACCCCCAAATCTCTGTTTTGTTTTTTATTTTCAATGTTTTCTCTGTTTTGTTTTGTTTTTTTGTTTATATTGTCAAGCGCTTTGTGATGTATATCTGTGAAAGGCGCTATATAAATAAACTTTACTTACTTACTTACTTACAGTAAATACTCTGGACCAGGATATTAACCAGTAAATACTCTGGACCAGGATAATAACCAGTAAATACTCTGGACCAGGACAATAACCAGTAAATACTCTGGACCAGAATAATAACCAGTAAATACTCTGGACCAGGATAATAACCAGTAAATACTCTGGACCAGGACAATAACCAGTAAATACTCTGGACCAGGACAATAACCAGTAAATACTCTGGACCAGGATATTAACCAGTAAATACTCTGGACCAGGATATTAACCAGTAAATACTCTGGACCAGGATATTAACCAGTAAATACTCTGGACCAGGATATTAACCAGTAAATACTCTGGACCAGGACAATAACCAGTAAATACTCTGGACCAGGATATTAACCAGTAAATACTCTGGACCAGGATATTAACCAGTAAATACTCTGGACCAGGATATTAACCAGTAAATACTCTGGACCAGGACAATAACCAGTAAATACTCTGGACCAGGATATTAACCAGTAAATACTCTGGACCAGGATATTAACCAGTAAATACTCTGGACCAGGATATTAACCAGTAAATACTCTGGACCAGAATAATAACCAGTAAATACTCTGGACCAGGGTAATAACCAGTAAATACTCTGGACCAGGACAATAACCAGTAAATACTCTGGACCAGGATATTAACCAGTAAATACTCTGGACCAGGACAATAACCAGTAAATACTCTGGACCAGGGTAATAACCAGTAAATACTCTGGACCAGGACAATAACCAGTAAATACTCTGGACCAGGACAATAACCAGTAAATACTCTGGACCAGAGTAATAACCAGTAAATACTCTGGACCAGGATATTAACCAGTAAATACTCTGGACCAATCCTATGCACCCATATCTGAGAGCAGAGCTGTGATTGGCCAGCAGCTCAGGAATGTGTCACATTCCCCAGACCTTCATCAGAGTCTTCCTCTGGTTGATCGTGTATCTTCTCAGAACTCCTCCAACACCTCGTAGCGTGATGACGGCAGCCTGCTCCTCCACCCACACGGTCTGGTGTACTCTCTGGAGCAGTGAGGCCCGTTCTGGGGCGGGCCTGTTGTGTCCTCCCCCTCCCCCTCCCCCTCTAGTAAAGCACATAGTTAGACATGTTGTTGCTCATAGAAAGTCACGGTGTGAAGAGAAAGTGAGCTCACGCCCTGAGGTTAGCGTACGGTGGGATCACAGTGAGTCACTGGAGCTCGGGCCTCTTGTTCCCCCTGAGGGATGAACGATGCCTCTGATGAGTCACAGGGGGAGGCTGGACTGAGCTGCATCCTCTGACACACACTCTTATTCTGCTGACCTTCTAAACCCAATCAGCCACAATACTCCAAACCACAAATCCAAATGTGAAACGTGCTGCAGACAGCCAGTCTGCGTCCTGACGTCACAGAGTGTTTGACAGCAGTCTGTGGAAAGCAGCAGCTTTTTTTAGCTTCTTCAGGCGGTGGTGTTTCACCAACACAACGCGTCAGATGTGTGAGTGAGTACAGTAGATGTGCACCTGTGCCCAGTCGCCTCTGCTTTATTTGTGGTTGCAGGAGGCCGATGCTGACGGCGGTAACCTCCCACTCCTACATCCTGCAGCCAGAGGTTTGAATCTATACGACATACGACCATATTTAGCCAGCTGACCACGTTTCATCCTGATTTGAACTCAAAGCTACAAATCCAGATTCATTCACTTCATGTGAAGTTTTCTCTGTCCCAGGAGGGTGGGACAGCAGCTGGACTTTAGGTTCTGAAAGACGTCTCTCCTCTCAGGTGGTGGTTGTTGATTCACCAGCTGAAATCATGTAATGCCCTTCCAGTTAGGAGTTGAACCTACCAGCATTACCATGACCTGGACAGCTGAGAGTCTTCACCAGCAGCAACACAACATCTCTGCTGATGACAGTGTGAATCACATCTAGCTAACCTCTCATTAATGCAGTCATCATCAGCCCAGGAGCCAAACCAGGACGAGCTGCAGGTCCACTCTGAAGACCAGACGCTAGTCACTGGTAGTGGATACTGCCCTCTGGTGGTTAATGAACCAGGCAACAAAACTTTAAATATATTTGGTATGCCAATAATTCACATATACACGTCAGCAGGGGGTCTGATGGGACTGGGGATTAAACCACTGACCTTTTGATCAGAAAACAACTGTCCTGACCTGCTGAGCCACAGCTGGCCCTCAATAAACCTGTATGAATATATCCCTAACCCTGTATACACACTGTACATTCTGCTGAGCCAGAGCTGGCCCTCAATAAACCTGTAAAGATACAAAATGAATAAATACTCTGTGTGTATATATGTGTGTGTGTATATATNGGGGGTGTGTTGAGATATATCGTGTTGTGTATAAATGTACATGGTGGTGTGTTGAGATATACCTGGTGGTGTGTTAAGGTATACCTGGTGGTGTGTTCAGGTATACCTGGTGGTGTGTTCAGGTATACCTGGTGGTGTGTTCAGGTATACCTGGTGGTGTGTTCAGGTATACCTGGTGGTGTGTTCAGGTACCTGGTGGTGTGTTCAGGTACCTGCAGGTCATCTAGTTCTCAGACCACGCTGATGTATATGGTTTCTAATGGTCTGACGTGACTCTTTAGTTCCTCTCTCCTCCCTTCAATGGTTCTGTGTGATATTAATCATAAAGTTCCTCAGATCACTGAACACAATGATGAGGTCATCAGTGGGACGTGGACAAAGGACGTCCACTTCTATGTCTTTTTGTGACTCTTTCAGTCTCTCTATATCAACCTGCTGATGACCCTCTGTGACCTCTAGGCTCAGAGGACATGTCAATCTGAGAACAGTTCCACTAACATCTAATACATTTGTGTGATGTCATGGGCATGCTGTATTCAGTGTGAACAGATTGGGCGGTTTCCTGCAAACTGAAAGTCTCGCCTTGCTCCGCTTATCCGGGTCGCGGGGGCAGCATCCCATGTTGGGCAACGCAGGCCGTCCTCTCCCCAACCAAGTCCACCAGCTCCTCAGCTGGACGTCCAGGCGTTCCCAGGCCAAACTGAAGATGTATTTCCTCCAGCTTGTCCTGGGTCGACCTGGGGGCCTCCTGCCGGCAGGACATGCCCAGAACACCTCCTGAGGGAGGCGTCCAGGAGGCATCCTTACGAGATGCCCAAACCAACTCAAGTGGCTCCTTTCGATCCAGAGGAGCAGCGGTTCTACTCCGAGTCCCTCCTTAATGTCTGAGCTCCTAAACCTATCTCTATAGCTGAGCCCGGCCACCCTATGGAGGAAACTTATTTCGGCCGCTTGTATCCGCGATCTTGTTCTTTCGGTCATTACCCAAAGCTCATGACCAGGTGAGGATTGGGACGTAGACCGACCGGTAAATCGAGAGCCTTGCTTTCTGGCTCAGCTCCCTCTTCACCACAACAGACCGGTTCAGCGTCAATCACTGCAGACGCTGCCCCAATCCGCCTGTCCATCTCCCTCCTTCCCTCACTAGAGAACAAGACCCCGAGATACTTGAACTCCTCCACTTGAGGCAGGACCTCTCTCCCGACCCGGAGTTGGCAAGCCACCCTTTTCCGACCGAGAACCATGGC
>SSNR01000743.1:50396-67511 GCA_006937965.1 Callopanchax toddi | reverse complement strand
ACCCTAGACAACATGAGTCCACCGTGGAAACCTCTGACTTCTACGATAACATCTCGGTTGCATTGTCACCTGCCACCGTGGAACGTATCATATACGACGGTCCCATGACCATCCAGGTCGCAGCGGTGGACAATGTCCTGCGGGAGCTCTCCTTGGACGTCGGTCTCGACAGACCGGTGTCCTACGAGTGGTCCTCAGCAGACACGGTGTTATCGCTCCTAATCATCTTTAACTGCGCTCTGACAATAGGGTTGGCCAGCCTATTCTTCTGGTACTTCACAGGACGTATAAGCCCAATGGGAATCTCAATCGATAGGATAGGGGATCGGATAGAGCGTGCTATTGCGCCGCCAGGGCGTGGTAATCAACCACCCCCTCCTTCAACGCAGGTTGCGTCGCCACCAGCCGCGCTGCTTCCTCCTCCCTCGGGACAGGAAGTGTCGCCGCCAGCCGCGTCGCCGCCTCCTCCTTCGGGACGAGCTGCGTTACCACCGGCTCCGCCGCTCCCTGACCCTCCTACCTGAGCGACGTCTAGTTATACCACCCTCTAAACAAACAAAAGGGGGGTGATGTTTATTTAGGACTCTTCTATTCCATCGTTGAGTCTATGTGTTCTCTGACTTCTTCTAATACCTCAGTCTCCCTCTTTCTGTTGTCTGACGTGAATGTGTGTACATGTTCAGGTCCCTTTAACCATGTGTTACTAACCATGAGTTTATTGGTAAACAGACTTGGTCGAGCTGCTGACGTCATTTGCTGTACTGCAGGCAGCTGTGCGTCCTCATAGGTAAAACATCTAAGCCAGAGTTCCTTTAATTCAGCCTAATGCTGTATTCATTTAGTAAAATTACTTTATGTTTAAATCAAACTTAATGTTAATTTTCTATTATTTACGATAATTATTTCATGTTAATTATCACTATAATGGCGAGCCAAGTCATTTAATTTACTTTCCTAAATCAAATTTAAGGATAATAAGGTAATGTAAGATTAATACTACGTCCTCCTAAACTTTCATGTCAAATCTTTAATATCTTACTTCTCTAACCTAAAACTAAAATTCTTAGTTCAAACACTACAATCTTTAGTTTACTAAAGTATTTCCAAACCTTAAATAGGTCAAACCTTAGGTTAAAAATATGACTTTAAGTCTTTCCAAATTTTACTTTAAAATATGACTCTTAGAGTGAACTGATCCAAGTCAATGTCAATCTTTCAGAGTTTATACAAATAATAAATTTCCAAATTTATTTCTCTAGGTTTAAACCCTAGTTAATGTAATGGCATGACACATAGCCTATATTTAAATTAGAAAATCCAATTTTCTAGTTTATTTCAACCATATCTGCCTACACTCACACATTTTGGGTGCCCTTTTACCAGATTGTGGTTCTTTGCTGTGCTGTGCTGTGCCTCTACTCTGCTCTGCTGTCCAGCCTACAGAGGTCCAAGGCTCCCGACGGGTCTCGTCTGCAAGTCGACTGCCGACGCGGCTCTGGATGGAATCCTTCTCCCTCTCTGCTGCTACCCCTTCACGAACTGCCCCCACTCCTCAGTCTCCGGCATCGTGTGGACGGATGCCCTCCTCCTGTGATTCTGTTTCGTTGTGGGATGCTCATACTTCCTGAAGGTCATCAACACAGGGTTCCCCTGTGCCTGGTAACACTGTTTCACATATCATTGATTGACTCTGCGGGTGGGAAGGTACCACTAACCTCCCCTCCTTTTCGGTTCCTGATGTTCACGGATGTCCTCCATCATCGGATTGGTTGTCAAGGCCACGGCCTTCTGCTAGGTGCCCCTGACCTTGACAAAAGGGGGGTCTGTAGCGTGATCAATATACGCTCTTGATCTCTGACCTACGTGATCATCTAAATAATAATCCATCTTCTTCCCAATAACACGGATTATAATGACTCTTTTATCATGTTTTAACCTGAATCAACATTCCTCCAAGGTCACGGTCGTACCGGAAGAAGCCACCGGACTTTAATAATAATAATAATAAAGACTTTAGGTGTCTCCTCCTAAAATGACACTTAATCTGTTACAGAAATGTCTTAAATGATTAATGCACTTTCTCTTACAGCATTGTGAATGTTTGATCCAGCTTCAGTATTATTGATACTTTGCTAAAAGGTTAAATCAGTATTACTACTTATTTCTACTTTGCTAAAGATAAATAAGTAGTCTGTTTCCACCTCACACAGGAGGTGACGTCTGCCTTTAGAGCCTGAGTCACGTGTCTTGTTAGAGTCCCCTGATTGGTCCACGTACACTGACAGCTCTCAGCTGTCTGCCTCTCAGAGAAGAACGGGAGTTCTTCTCTCGCCTCAGAGGAGACAACACTTCCCACCGTCAACTCGCTACACGGTGGGTTATCGATGCCGACTGCCACCGGTAACGGGTCCAGCCCCGTCGCAGTCGAAGAAGCTGCTTAACCCTGAGAGCAGGAACCATCAGCCTGCCTCTCTAATCCAACCAGAATGGGTAAGGCAGCCCACAACCAGCTCACGAGCCATGGATTCCACTGACTCTGTATCCACGGACGCCTCCGCTTGGCCCAGGCGGGTCCCAACACACCTGTCAGGCCCAGATCGACCGAGAGGGATCTCCGCTTTCTCGTCGACCTCCATCTGCCGGAAACGATCCAGGAACAAGGTCCAGTAATCCTCCATGAACTGGTAAAGCAGGCTACTTGATAAAGCTAACCCTATAACACTAGGTCGCTCATCCAAGTAACCTCTACACCTTATCCCTGATAACTAAACCCTTAAGCTAACTCCTTAGTCTTAATATCACACGAGACTCAAGTTCTAAACTCAGAAGATCAATTTAATAACATCTATCACTTAGTGAATGCTATCAACTTGCTACCTCAAATGCTAATCTGTTTACAAATGTTCGTCAGCTTTTATAATAAATATTGAATATATTTATTCCTGACTCAGCTTCCATTCATCAAATAACAGGTACATAATTGCTCCCTGCGATTAAACAGGACCTAGAATTACCTGCTTTTATCACAAACAGCTGTTCAAACCCAGGTGTCCGGAGCCCACAGACTCCCGTTTAATTCCTCGGTGGCCGTACGTGAATTAGTAGAAGGTGAGTAATAAACATAGCGTTTATATACACTATATGTGGCAAAACGACCACTTATTACCACTACACTAGTTAAGACAGGTGTCTTTAATGAGGGTGACTAATTGAGTAGAAGTGTCTAACCACTCTGTGGGAGCCAGAACTGTTCATGGTTGGTAGGGGTTCAAATACTTATTTCACTCAATGAAATGCAAATGAGTTTCTATCTTTTATTTAAAGTTATTTTTTCCATTTTCCTTTTGATGTGCTATCTGCCACTGTTAAAATAAACCTACCATTAAAATGATTCTGTTCTGAGACTTTTCATTTCTTTGTCATTGGACAAACTTACAAATCAGCAAGGGGTCAAATCATTATTTCCTCCACTGTACGTGATTCTGTCCGTTTTTTCTGCATCACGGAAATCATAGGGCCCTATGTTGTCTGCCGTTTGTATGTGTAGGGAGGGAAATCGGAAAAAAATCGTAAATCGAATTATCGAAATATCGCCCAGCCCTACGACAAAGCCATAGGTAGATCAGGGCTACTCAAATCTAAATCTTAAAGGACCTTAGAGGCTACAGCAGCATTCATGTAGAGTCCACATTCTGAAGAATGGGATCCATGGTGGGTGCGGGGGTATAAACTAGGGATGAGCTGAACACTCGTTTCAGACGAGTACTTGTTACGGATAAAGCATATTTTCCTAATACGAGCATGATCCGAGTGAATCACGTCAGTATCTGTGCTCGTGCTCATCAGGTAACTGTCTGACTGTCCCCTACTCTACGCTGACTGCCCATTCACACAGAGCACCCACCCCTCCAACACACAACTCTGCTGTGCACACACACACACACACACACAGACAGTGATCTGATCCCTCTCTGCTTTGCTGACGGTTGATTTTTTTCAGCTCGCCTGTATTTCAAAACTAAGTTACAGGGTTTCTCCTAACTATTCTGTGGATTTAGATCCACTAAAAACCATCCAGTATGCATATTGACATCTTTTTGGATCATTAAAAATACGTATGGCATTAAAAAACACCAGATTAGATTTATATTTTAAATATGACTCAATACTGCTCTCACAGCTGTAAACAGCCAAAAGACATTTTTAATGAAAACATAATAATAATAAATATAAAATGCTTATAAGTTCTTTTCTCAGACATGTATGTTTTATATATATATATATATATATATATATATATATATATATATATATATATATATATATATATATATATATATACACATACACACACATACAGAGATGTATATTTATATATATAATCTCAAACTAATAATCAGAGTACCAGCACTTATTTTTTTCCACTTAAAGCACTGGTCACAAGTCGAAACATGTCAAGGTAAAAACTTACGCAAAAACATACATGTCTGAGAAAAGAACTTATAAGCATTTTTGAAGAAAAAGAAGACATAATGAACACAGTAAAGTATTTGAAATAATAAATATAGTTTTTTTATCCTCCACCCAAAACCAGAAGGACCTCTGCAGTATGGGACTCTTTCACTGTTTGTGATAATGACCCCTCCAAAGCCATGTGTAAGTTTTGTAAGTCCAAAATAAGCAGAGGTAGAGATCATAAACATTAAAGCGGCTCTCTGGAGCATTTTTCTCTGTCTCAAAGTTTTCTAAATGTTCTAAATGATATTTCAGGTCTAAACTATGATCTATGGGTTGAGTTCCACAACATCTGTCATTCTGATGAAGACCCTCCTTCCTCCTAGAGACCCCTTTCCATTTTTTCTTGCCGCCGACATTTTTCAGCCAATGAAATTCAAATGTCTGCATTCTCTCAACATGCACGCGCATCGACCAAACCTGTACCAGTAGGGGGCGCTGTCGTACAGGACGCTCCGTGTGTTTCTCTGTTTACCGTCTCGTTCACTGAGGACTCACAGCTCATTTCTACTAAAAACCTACCCATTCTCCAGCTAAAGACGGATTTATTTTTATTTTTAAACCTTTCACCTCACAGAATGGCAAGGCTTGACAGGGTTACGCGTTTATTTTGGTCAGAAAGTTCATCCAGGGCCGAGTCAAGTTCAGCTTCAGAGTCCAGCAGCAGCTCTCTGCTAACAGAGCTAATATCAGAAGCAGCAGGGACAGAGAGGGCTCTTCAGACCCTCGTAGAGTTGTTGGAATAAGATTGTGAACTGTGAGTGATTAAACCCTACACACTGAGCTGTACAGGTCATGCCCGAAGTATATGCGCCGCGTGCACGCGACCCGACGCGCGTGTCGAGATGTTTTGAGGAGGAGCCTTTGGACGCTAGATTCAAAAACTGCTCTGTTGATGAAATCCTCCAGAGAGAGGCTTTAACTAGTTCCTTTAATATTGTGATCAAAAACATTGAATATCAATTCTGAGGCTGCTCTGTAAGTAGTTTTTAAATAAACAATACATAAAGCAACTTCTGATCAATCCATATCAATTTCAGACTTAAAATAATGTACAGATTTAAACCACACCCACTTCCAGTCAAGCCCCGCCCACTCCGAGTACAGATACAGATAATGCTGTACTCGCTCATCCCTAGTATAAATGCTATCCTCTGTCCTCCTCACCTCCCTCCACAGGCTGTGGTGATTGAATGGGAGGAAGGGGCTCAGAGATTGCAGCTGATTCTTCCTCAGCCAGTGCAGAGAAGCGGTTAGACAGGTTGAGGTCAGGTGGGGTGCTGGAAACAACAGGAGGGGACCTCTTTCGGCCTCGTACCACAACCTCTGACCAAGATGAAGTCGGGTCTGGAGTGGGGCTGGATGTTGGCCGTGATAAGGGGTCCCAGGCAATAGTGTCCTGGAGCAGAGTGTCTCTGGATGTCTGTTCATGTTGATTAATAATCACTTTGGACAGTTTAGGGAAACGACTGGTAAGATCTGACAGCAGAAATTCTCTCCTTTCTAATTCATTTGACAGACGTCGGACATCTTCCTTAAGGTCAGCGATCTTTCTATGTGCTTTAAGGAGCATAGATTCATCATTGTGAGGAAGAAGAAGTGGTAGCAGCGACATGCAGATACCTTCAAGGCTACAGCTGCAGCGGAGCGTTCTCTGCTGGATCGGAGTTTAGTCTGTTAAAAGTCCTTTAAAGATCCAAAAAGTCCCAAAAAATAATATAATCCAGTGCAATCCAACATCAGTGACAAAGGGGTGAGTTTTCCCCAAGAAGTTAAGCCACAAAATTAGACCACAGTAGAGAGCTGGAAAGGACACGTCTGCTCTCACTCTTATCACGCCACTTCCTCCTCTTGTCTTCAATCAGGCGTCCTGCAGACTTACTACAGTTACCACAATCCCGTGTACTGTATTTTGACTACAGAGTGAGCATAAATGACATCATGGATGCACCTGTCACCTGTTGTAAGAAGGTGACTGTTTGAGCAGAGTGACTTTCTGTTTAAACTGCCATTTATACATCGTTCAACCACCTGTGAGATCAGTCAGCAGGCTTTCCTGAAGCGAGCGTTCTGATTGGATAAAATTTGGTTAGCATGTTAGCATGAAATTGGGTATTGGGGCATTTCGGACGCTAATGAGAGGGGGAAACTATACAAATTATATATCAAATCAACCGGCTCGCTGATGTGATGCTTGGTTGAAATTCCCATAGCGTTTCGATTAACTATCGCAAAGTTATTCACAAAAGACTACAGCAGAAATGGCGTAAAAATGGATTAGCCCTTTGAATTTCAGCAAAAACTTACTGATGTTTGAGAGCCTGACATTTCGACATATTTTAACCAAAAAACTTCATTCTTGGTTTAAAATAGTAATGAGACTTTGGACTTTAAAATATTGAGGAACCATTTTGATTTCCCTGATGCCACCGGTAGCACGCCCTCTCAAAGTTTCTTCAGGAACTTTCTAGTTGTTCATTACTGTTCGTTCTGCTGGCTTCACCCTTCCAAACAGTTGAATCATGGCCATCCCCACTGGTCTGACAGTCAGACACCTTGATTGTAATTTGCTCCGCCCCAGAGTTCGTTTGCAGCAGTCCTCCAGAACAACTCCATCATGAACGTTTCAGTGTTCAAAGCACAAATCGACCCCTCCGGAAGTGCAGGACACCTGCTGCCAATCGCACCTGCAGCTCCATTGTTTTCAGATGAATCAAGCCCCTGCAGAAGCCAATGAGCGTAGACCCGATCCTCATTAGTCCAAAGAGCAGTCATCCAGAGATGCAGCCGAGTCAGAGAACCCCTCTCCATTTTTGAAAGTGGAAAAATATATATCTAAAGTTTTGAGAGAACCAGCAAAACAGATCCAAATTGAAAAAAAGTATTTATCCTGAAGGAATGAGGAGGTTGCTCAGGTTAGACATGACAAGACAGCTGGAGGAGAAACACAAAAGGGAGAAAAGAATAAAGTGTGACTGCTCTCCAAGGAAGCCGGAGGTTGTTTTTTTGACACCTCTGTATAATCTTCCAAATGTGTATTGCCCCCTAGTGGATTTTGTTTCTTTACAATGTTCTGTATTGCCTGTTGTTGTTAAAGCGGCACTCCGGAGGATTTCATCAGGAGAGCAGTTTTTGAATCTAGCGTCCAAAGGCTCCTCCTCAAAACATCTCGACACGCGCGTCCGGTCGCGTGTGCGCGCGTGCACGCGGCACATATACTTCGGACATGAACTGTACAGCTCAATGTGTAGGGTTTAATCACTCACAGTTCACAATCTTATTCCAACAACACTACGAGGGTCTGAAGAGCCCTCTCTGTCCCTGCTGCTTCTGATATTAGCTCTGTTAGCAGAGAGCTGCTGCTGGACTCTGAAGCTGAACTTGACTCGGCCCTGGATGAACTTTCTGACCAAAATAAACGCGTAACCCTGTCAAGCCTTGCCATTCTGTGAGGTGAAAGGTTTAAAAATAAAAATAAATCCGTCTTTAGCTGGAGAATGGGTAGGTTTTTAGTAGAAATGAGCCGTGAGGCTGAGACGGCAGAGAAACACACGGAGCGTCCTGTACGACAGCGCCCCCTACTGGTACAGGTTTGGTCGATGCGCGTGCATGTTCAGACAATGCCGAAATTTGAATTTCATTGGCTGAAAAATGTCGGCGGCAAGAAATAATGGAAAGGGGGCTCTAGGAGGAAGGAGGGTCTTCATCAGAATGACAGATGTTGTGGAACTCAACCCATAGATCATAGTTTAGACCTGAAATATCATTTAGAACATTTAGAAAACTTTGATACAGAGAAAAATAATCCAGAGAGCCGCTTTAATAAAGGTAAAAAAATCCTCCGTCAACCTCCTCAAAATGGCTACACTACATAAACCAACGTATTCAATCAACAGTATCAGTGTTTCTCTAACATTCGGCCACAACTATAACAAAAACATGTCGCTATTTAAGGTCTAAATTTACTCATCAGGACTTAGAACAGCTAGCCGCACTAGCTACGCCTATGGGGTTTTTGAAAGGGAAAATCCACCACAGACACATTGTTATTAAGAAAAAAGAAACCAACAAACGAAGTCACTCACCATGGAGTTGATTCAATCAGGACAAATGGAATCAATCAGCTGATTTTTCACAAGCTGCCAAGAAGTATTCTCTGAATAAATATCCATTTTGTTTCCTCCATGATAAATTCAAGAACAAAAACTTCACCACCGTCATCCTGGTCTGAGCAACACTCCGGTCTCCTGCCGTTCTGCACATGACCCAGACGCTAGACTCAGCGCCCTTCAGGTCTCCTGTACTTTACACTAAAGGCTGGTTCCATGCGTCAGGAACAGCGAACAGAGCGTAGGTCTGTTGGTAAAGCTGAGAGCGCCCAGGACATGCGCAGTAGACCCCACAGAAACAGGAAGTACATCACTCCACCTTTGGTCTGGTAAAAACTAGTGAGAGAACATTTTAAAACTACACCTAAATGCAGATTATACACAGTACTTATTGTACATATAATGGATGGATCCTTTAGTTTTATTTTCATGTTTGCTTTTTATATTTTGTGATTCTACCTTCTTCTCTTCCTCTTGGACTGGTGGGGCAGCACCCTAGCGCCCCCTATGGACGGGCTGCCAAGACTCCTGGCCTCAAACATCACAGTTAATACAAAAAACTGAGTGGTTCTTTACAAGGACTCGATTCTCCTTGTTCACACTGAAGAGCCGTTCAAAAGATTCAACTCGGTCATGAACATTACATCACTAATATACGCAAAGATCAAGACAATATACCCAAAAACGTTAGGAGTGCAAACCAACCATAGCCTCAGTGTGGAAGACAAAACTTTAGGTATCACTAAAGTGTTATCAATTATTAAAACTAACACAGATCAAGCTTGTAGTGTGAGCAGACCTGTGAGGGTTACTTACGATGCTTCCATGCTTTTTCTGCAGTGGGTTAAAGAAAGAGGGGGGTCTGGAACAAACAAACAGACAGAAAACACCATGACTGCTTAAAGAATGTCAAATGAAGGTAAGATACCTGTAAGGAAAGAAATCATATACAATCTGTTATCTGAATGGAATTTTCAGGCTTGTTTTAGTTAATCTAAAGAGACATCATGTAATATAGTATTTTAACAACAGGTAATATAGAGTTCTAACTGTAGAGGTTAGTTAACAGGTAATATAGAGTTCTAACTGTAGAGGTTAGTTAACAGGTAATATAGAGTTCTAACTGTAGAGGTTAGTTAACAGGTAATATAGAGTTCTAACTGTAGAGGTTAACTAACAGGTAATATAGAGTTCTAACTGTAGAGGTTAGCTAACAGGTAATATAGAGTTCAAACTGTAAAGGTTAGCTAACAGGTAATATAGAGCTCTAACTGTAGAGTTTAGCTAACAGGTAATATAGTGTTCTAACTGTAGAGGTTAACTAACAGGTAATATAGAGTTCTAACTGTAGAGGTTAGCTAACAGGTAATATAGAGTTCTAACTGTAGAGGTTAGCTAACAGGTAATATAGTGTTCTAACTGTAGAGGTTAACTAACAGGTAATATAGAGTTCTAACTGTAGAGGTTAACTAACAGGTAATATAGNGTGTCCCTCAGCCTGTGAGTGTCCCTCAGCCTGTGAGTGTCCCTCAGCCTGTGAGTGTCCCTCAGCCTGTGAGTGTCCCTCAGCCTGTGTGTGTCCCTCAGCCTGTGAGTGTCCCTCAGCCTGTGTGTGTCCCTCAGCCTGTGTGTGTCCCTCAGCCTGTGTGTGTCCCTCAGCCTGTGTGTGTCCCTCAGCCTGTGAGTGTCCCTCAGCCTGTGTGTGCGCCAATCAGAGCGAGGCTGGAGCGGCACATTTAAAGGGACATTTTATTGTAAAAGTATCGTAAAAAAATTTTTCTTCGGTATTACTACCTACCAAAGGTTTTCGGTCGGTACCACAGTAGTACCGTGTTACGGTACCCAGCCCTATATCCGAGCCAGGATCAAAGTCTGTGAACACAAATGAGGTCACGCAGACGGCAGACTGATGCATGTCAGTCATGGCGGCTGGCGGCGAAAATGATCCTAAAGCAAACTTTATTTCAGGAGAAATAAACAGACAAGTGAACATTTTTTCATCCAAGTAAAAAACAACCCACCAATAAAACTACAGCACCTCAGCAAAGCGAGATGCTGTGCGTCCACGTGAAGGAGGCGTGATCTGGATCAACCGGTCCGGAACAAGCCTCTCGGTCCAGGATGTACACTAGCGGTTAGTGGGACCAGATGTCCCGTTTTGTGCAGGATTGTCCTGTAGTTTCATTACTTTTTTAACGTCCGAAAAAATGAGACACTGTCCCGCATTGACCCTCTAAGCGCGTCCTCGACGCATCATCACCCGCAATGGTTTGTGCTATAAAAAGTTCAAACGGTTTTTGAAAGAAGAGAAGTTTCTCTTTCAGCTCAGCAAAGTGTCATTATGGTGATTTACGTTCCACAGTTACATTAGATGTGCGAGTCGACCTCCCTCTCACACACGAACGTAGCAGGTAGGAGAAGAAATGAGTGACACAAAGAAAACGCCAAGGGAGGAGGAGTAATAAACTGTAGCCGAGCGGTAGAGTAACCACCTTTCATATCGGAGGCCCGGGGTTCAAATCCAGGTCTGAGCACATTAGAGGTTATTTTTCTTTAAGAGGGTTAGGGTTAGTCGCGAGTCGAAATATGTCAAGATAAAAACTTACACAAAAACATACATGTCTGAAAAAAAGAACGTATAAGCAAAGCAAGAAAATAAATAGTGAATACATTATTTATATTATTGATTTAGCGTATTTTACTACTAGCGATCCGTGCATCCTCCACCTGCACAGATGTCCGTTTTGACCGGGCCGGTCTCCAGCAGAGCTGCGCGCACTCGCCCCCCCACCCCCCCCGTGATTTTCCGTCAGATGAAAACGTTTTGTTTTAACCCCTAGCTTAGCCGTTAGCACATCGGAGGTTTGAATGGGCTGAATAGCGCCACATTTTTAGTAAAACAAGAGATAAAGAAAGCAAAGACACCGTTAAGTTGATTAAATAAGGACAGTCGATTGGTAAGGGCATCAAAAGCTGCCAAGAAGTATTCTTTGAGTAAATATCCATTTTAATAGATCAGCGCCAGACCGGAAATGATAAAGGAAACCCCTTCAAAATAAAAGTTCACGTGATCAGCTACTAGTCGACCTTTGGTTTAAAAAGTCACTACAGCCCATAAAAGTCGACTAGTTGACTAGTTTGGGCAACCCCTAATTTCTCAATATATAACGATATGTAACAAATATCAGGATAAATAACATACAGCTGTTTGTATATTGTCATCGTAGTGTTGTACACAATGACAATCTTTAGCCAAATGCTGAGTGATTCAAACCCAGCTCCATCAAATCACTTATGAGGACTGGAGCTCGTTAGCCTAGCCATTAGCTCATCGGCGGTTTGAATGGTTGACCGTAGCTAGAGGTGCAACGGATCATCATCGATCCGTGGTTCGTACGGATCACCCTCTATGGTTCGGAACGCACGTGGTTCGCGGTTCATGTAGAGCGCGTGCGTCGCTACATAATTCCCGACGTTCTGTGGTCACGCGCTCTGAATCTGCAGATAATTCCCTCTTAGAAAGGCGTTCGTTTTGCATCACGTATAGAGGTTCACTCTGTTGGCTTCAGCCGTTTTAGAACACCAGAACGAAGGATCGCTGATCAATATCTGATCCAGTCTCTGCTGCGCGCGCTGCCTCTGATTCCTCCGTCTCTCTCTCCGTCAGCTGGAATCTTTCTGATAGACAAACTAGATTCACCTGTTTGTGTCTAAGATAACGTTATGTTGGGCTTTTATACGAGCTAATAAACGTTAATATAACCGGAGTTCAGTCAGCAGCGCCTCGTGCGTCACGCCCCTCCGCACCCCCCCCCAGCTGTGACCACTAGTCTGACAGAAGCAGGTCTGTGACCCTGAGGTGGCATATGAGTATATCTCCCCCATTAATTAGTTTTAATATGATTCAAAACTTTATTGAAGCATCAGATTGACATCTTGAGTTAAATGCAGTTTGTATTTATGAGGATTGAGCATAAAAAAGTTGCTCAGTGTTTTAGAAAATAATGAGAGAGCAAAGTTTTTTGTCTTTTCTTTTTCATTATGCTGATCCGAAAATTGATCCGAACCGTGACTCAAAACCGTGAACCGATCCGATCCGTGAGTTTTCTGATCTGTTGCACCCCTAACCGTAGCGCTGCGGTTTTAGTAACACAAAGGAAACAAACCATGGAGTTGATTAAATCAGGACACATGGGACCAATCAGCTGGGTTGTCACAGGATTCTCTGAATAAATATCCATTTGATGAGATGAGCCTTTAAGCAGCGCCATGAAACAGATCGCCCCGGAACTACTAGAAAAGTTCATCCCTACACAATAAAATGATGCTCGGAGGAGTTCACGTGATTGACCTAAGTGTGTAGTTATTATTGTTACATTTTTCATCTTGCGCGCCCCCTAGAGGCACCACATTTTGGGAATCCCTAGTCTAGAAGATGCTCTCTTAAGACCTGGGTCTCCAGGAGGTTTTTGAAGAATAACCTTGGAGCTTCATTCAGTGTTTGACCTTTAACCCACAGAGTAATGCTGTCTTTTCACTTGACCTGAACTCCTCTGCCTGTTGTTGTTAGGACTTCTGAAGTGTTACCTTGCAGCCTCACTTGAAGACTTTGTTGTCTTTCTGCTGATGATTAACAGCTGTGGCGTCTCTAATTGTCCTTTTTGATGACAGGTAGTTCGGGTTCGACCAAATGACAAGGATGCAAGAATGAAGTACCAGGAATGTAACAAGATAGTGAAGCAGAAAGCGTTTGAGCGCGCCATCGCCAGCGATGAGAAAAAGAGGTCCGTGGTGGACTCTCTGGACATAGAAAACATGAGTACGTTTTGATCAACACTGGACCTCCAGTCGCTCAAACACTGAACAAACCCTAATTATTTTTGTCTCAATGATTAAACTCTGCAGCTATCGAGGATGACTACGTCGGCCCTAAGCTGGAGGAAGGGAAGGTCACGGTGCAGTTCATGAGTGAGATGATGGATTGGTTCAAAGAGCAGAAGAAGCTTCATAGGAAGTGTGCTTATCAGGTAAACGGTCATATCAGTCTCCACCTTTAGGACTTCATCAGACCTGCAGCTGACCTTTGATTCTTTGTTTCTCAGATTTTAATACAAGTTAAAGATGTTCTATCTAAACTACCGAGTCTCATTGAAATCACATTGAAAGAGGTAAGAATTTAAAACCTTGGTTTTATTGATGATCTGCTAACTGTTAAAGCTAGACTAGTACAGATTCACACCACTCATAAAGTTATGGATGTCTGTCTGTCTGTCTGACTGGTGAACCTGATGGAACACGGCGTTTCCTGTTAGAGCCTGACAGCAGGACGCTATGGTGACGTCCTCGTCTCAAACCAGAGCCAGCAGCAGTGGTGGAGACACCCCCAAATGTCCATGTCTCAATAACTGGTCATGTGACCTGGAGCATCACTTCTAGCCTGACAACGTCATGTTGTCCAGAGTCTACTGATTGTCTCCTGAGACATGGTGTCCCTCAGGTCATTCAGGTTCTGGGGTTCAGGTCTGGAGAAAGTCCAGGTCTCTCCCTCTGAGGCCCCCAGTCTCTAGCATATGTTCCCTAATGATGGACTGGATGATGTGGAGTATTGTGGTCCATGAAGATGAGACCTGTTCATGCAGAGGATCAGTGACGTTATCTAGGCACTAGTGATGCAGTGTTCGCGAAAACTTTTGAGCCATGCCTGCCAAACTGGCAGACGTGGGAGCATCTCAGGCAGGACATTTTTGACTCACGTAGGACAACGTCCTCACGTGCTGCAGATCTGTATCTATTTAATATAGTGGTTATTATAGTGACCTCTATGAGACACTAGATCAGAATATGGTCATTTTTCCCACTTAGTCCTTTAAAAACAATAATCATTCATTTATTTATTGATTAATATAGCAACTTCCCACCACCAATCAAAGCAGTCCAAAGCGCTGAACAGAGTTAAATACAGACAGTAAATAATAAAACAGAACAATTCAAAGATAAGAACAACAGGCAGAAATATCTTAAATGATTCGCCTAAAAGTCAATGAAAAGAACTGTCAGCAGTTTAAAAGACACTAAAAAGACACAACAAGAGGTAATAAACACAACTCCTAGAGCGACATCAGACCACCATAACACTGAGTCAGTCTGACTCTAAAGACCCAGGATGCTGCTGGTCTAGTTTCACTCAGACCACCATAACACTGAGTCAGTCTGACTCTAAAGACCCAGGATGCTGCTGGTCTAGTTTCACTCAGACCACCATAACACTGAGTCAGTCTGACTCTAAAGACCCAGGATGCTGCTGGTCTAGTTTCACTCAGACCACCATAACACTGAGTCAGTCTGACTCTAAAGACCCAGGATGATACTGGTCTAGTTTCACTCAGACCACCATAATACTGAGTCAGTCTGACTCTAGAGACCCAGGATGCTGCTGGTCTAGTTTCACTCAGACCACCATAATACTGAGTCAGTCTGACTCTAGAGACCCAGGATGCTACTGGTCTAGTTTCACTCAGACCACCATAATACTGAGTCAGTCTGACTCTAAAGACCCAGGATGCTACTGGTCTAGTTTCACTCAGGAATCCTGTTCAGTTTCACATTTCTGTCAATCAGGATCTGTATGGCATGTTAAAGCAGCACTCCGGAGGATTTCATCAGGAGAGCAGTTTTTGAATCTAATGTCCAAAGGCTCCTCCTCAAAACATCTCGACACGCGCGTCCGGTCGCGTGTGCGCACGTGCACACGGCGCATATACGTTGCGGGCATAAACTGTACAGCTCAATGTGTAGGGTTTAATCACTCACAGTTCACAATCTTATTCCAACAACACTACGAGGGTCTGAAGAGCCCTCTCTGTCCCTGCTGCTTCTGATATTAGCTCTGTTAGCAGAGAGCTGCTGCTGGACTCTGAAGCTGAACTTGACTCGGCCCTGGATGAACTTTCTGACCAAAATAAACGCGTAACCCTGTCAAGCCTTGCCATTCTGTGAGGTGAAAGGTTTAAAAATAAAAATAAATCCGTCTTTATCTGGAGAATGGGTAGGTTTTTAGTAGAAATGAGCCGTGAGGCTGAGACGGCAAACAGAGAAACACACGGAGCGTCCTGTACGACAGCGCCCCCTACTGGTACAGGTTGGTCGATGCGTGTGTGTGTTGAGAGAATGCAGACATTTGAATTTCATTGGCTGAAAAATGTCGGCGGCAAGAAAAAATGGAAAGGGGTCTCTAGGAGGAAGGAGGGTCTTCATCAGAATGACAGATGTTGTGGAACTCAACCCATAGATCATAGTTTAGACCTGAAATATCATTTAGAACATTTAGAAAACTTTGATACAGAGAAAATAATCCAGAGAGCCGCTTTATTGACTGAGCAGTATTTTATTATGCTGTTATTCTTGTTTATGCTCTAAATTACTTAACAGTCAGGTAGTTACTCAGATTTTTTATTTGGTTTGAATGCTGATTAAGCATTCAAACTATTGAGTTCCTCCTGTACGATCTTTGGCTCGCTTCTTCTTCTGCAATTTTCAACCGATTTCAACAAATTATACCTCAAATCGTTCAGCTTGTTCAGGACATGCCGGCTATGACTTGTCTTATTGATATCTTTTAAACTTTTCAAATTATTCACCTTTTTTTGTAGCCCATTAAAATACATTGAAGTTCTTCAAATTCTTCACATTTTTCTAATAATTACACTCTTTTTCCAAGTTTAACTACTTCAGCATACTTCAACCTAGAAACTTCATTCAACTTTTAAACAACTCTCAAGACATTCAACTATTACCGTATGATTAAGCTTTTTGATATTTTTTACCAATCCTGAGAAATGACGAGTTAAACTTGAGGAACATTTCAGACGTCAGACAAAAAAATCATCAACAATATAATGAAAAAGACAGGAGCAGAAAGGCAGGTTCTGCGCCAACTAGGTCGATTTGTGAGAGAACCGTAAGTCACACAGACATCAGAGTTACACTTTCTGAAAGCTAACAAAAATCCCTAATCAGAGATGTATAATTCATACATGTGCTGTGAAAAATGTGCGAACAGGACAACTTTGTTCGGAGGTGGATCAAAAATCTCAAACGTCTCTCCCACTCTAGTGATGTCATCACCGCCCTCTAACTGACAGGGCATTTTGGATTAGGAGACATTTTTCTTTCAAACTGTAACTACTGTCACTCAGTTTAAAGAACATCAACCAATTATACATTAAAATGTAGGGATTTTTGTCTAGTTTCAGAATATCTGGTTGTTTGGGCCATAGGTAGTATGGCTCGTTCATAAATCACCTCAAAGCCAGGAGAAATCTGCTCATTTTCGGTCTCTTTCCTATGTTAAATGCCTCATGAGATTTCTAGAAGTTTCTGAACGAAACATGGTTTTTCTATCGCCATATCTCCTTCAAATATTGACCTAGGTGTACAAAAATAGATACTTAACATCTCCAAAGCCTGCTGTCACTCACGGATTTTAAATTTT
>SSNR01000743.1:46598-49128 GCA_006937965.1 Callopanchax toddi | reverse complement strand
GGACCAGGATCAGAGTAGGGACCAGAGCCACAACAACATCCAGGACCTGGACCAGGACCAGGATCAGAGTAGGGACCAGAGCCACAACAACATCCAGGACCTGATCCAGGACCAGGATCAGAGCAGGGACCAGAGCCACAACAACATCCAGGACCTGGACCAGGATCAGAGTAGGGACCAGAGCCACAACAACATCCAGGACCTGGACCAGGATCAGAGTAGGGACCAGAGCCACAACAACATCCAGGACCAGGATCAGAGTAGGGACCAGAGCCACAACAACATCCAGGACCTGGACCAGGACCAGGATCAGAGTAGGGACCAGAGCCACAACAACATCCAGGACCTGACCAGGACCAGGATCAGAGTAGGGACCAGAGCCACAACAACATCCAGGACCTGATCCAGGATCAGGATCAGAGCAGGGACCAGAGCCACAACAACATCCAGGACCTGATCCAGGACCAGGATCAGAGTAGGGACCAGAGCCACAACAACATCCAGGACCTGGACCAGGACCAGGATCAGAGTAGGGACCAGAGCCACAACAACATCCAGGACCTGGACCAGGATCAGAACCTGAACTTCAACCTGGAACAGGACTAAAACTGGGTCCATGCCCAGGACCTGACATACCCAGAACCAGTACTAGAACAGAGTCTAGAACCAGGACTAGTAGCAGAAATGGGTCCTAACCCAGAACCTAGGCCAGATCCAGAACCAGAACCAAAAACCTGAACCAGGACTGGGTCTAAGCCCAGGACCTTAGCCAGTTCCAGAACCAAGACCAGGACCTGACACAAGACCTAGACAAGAACCAGGACCACAACCAGCTCCAGGGTCTGGACCCAGGACTTAGGCCAGAAACAGAACCAGGAACACATCAGACCCAGGATCTGGACCAATAACAGAACTAGGTCCAGACCCAGGACCAGGACTAGAACTGGGTCCAGACCCACCACCTGGACAAGAACAAGAGTCCAAACAAAGATTTGGACCAAATCTAGGACTTGGAACAGGATGAGGGCCAGGACCTGATCTAAAACCTGAACCAGAACAGAAATCTGGAACAGGATCAAGGCCAGAACTAAAACCTGGACCAGGTATGCTAATGCTAAAACTAGCATTAGCATGTAAACATATTAAAGGTAGCTTTTGCATGTTAGCTTGCTAATGATGACATTTTTACTTTTTTAGCATGGCAACAAGTCACCCCAGCCAGTAGCATATTAGCATGCTAATGCTAACTCGTTAGCTTGAAATTGAGTTTTTGCACATTTTGCATGTGACTGGGAGCTTGAACCCAGACACATTATATATCAAATCAACCGGCTTCTTCCTGTGATGTCTGGTTGAAAGTTTCATAGCGTTCTGATAAACTGTGGTGAAGTTATTCACAAAAAACTACGTCCAAAATCGCGTTGACAGGGTTTAAACCATAGAATTTCTGCTAAAACGTACTAATGTTTGAGAGCCTGCTGTGTTGACACACTTTGACATAGGAACTTCATTCTTTTTTAAAATAATCAGGAGACTTTGGACTCAAAAATATTGACGAACCATGTTGGAATCTTGGACCATCTTTTTCTGATCACATTGCAAATCAACAGCTAACGTGCCACACAACCACATTAAATGATTGAATCTGCCTCCACTTTTTAAGGTTTGACAGCTTCCTGATTGGAGAGACTTACACCTTGAAACCTTAGTTTTCATCCAGTTGTTCTTGGTCTGTCCCTCACTGATTAAAATTTCATGTCACAGTTAGCTTAGATTAAACATTAGCTCTGGTCTTTAGACATTTTCAGAGGATTTTGCCATTTTTAACCAATGTCAACTTGACATTTAGTCATGTCTCACTTTGTCCTTCACTGATTTAACTTTATTTACACACTTAAGCTCTGTTGTTAGCAATTTTAGCAGTCTTATGCAATCTTTTCAGCAAAATTTGACTTTTAAAAACAATTTTCAACCTGTAAATTTCTACAAATCAGGTATTTTAAACTCTTCAACTGAAATTAAACTAAGCTTCCCTAAATTTCAAATATTTCAAATATTTCTAATTTAGCTTGAGATAAACTCTTTTACTAAATTATTTAAAACATTTCTGCTGAAACTTCAACTTTTCATAAAATATTCTGCTTTTTGTGACATTTCAACATCATTTCAGCTTAAGTTCATCTTGATTAAATCAGGTTCCAGCCATGTTCAACTGTTTAATCTCTTCCTGGCCCTGTTTGATTTTACTGTAATTTCTTAATTTAGCTTAGTTGAAACTTTAGATGCAGGTTTCAACCATTTTAGAGGTTTTATCATTGCCAACTTTAACTTTTATTCAGATGTTTTTCAGTCTGTCTTTCACTGATTTAGCTGTATTTACACATTTCAGCTTAGACGAAGCTTTTACACTGTTATTTAGCTTTTTTCACAACTTTAAGCAATCATTTCAGCTAAATTACATTTTTCAGCAA
The DNA here is from genome assembly GCA_006937965.1 of Callopanchax toddi. NCBI lineage: Eukaryota > Metazoa > Chordata > Actinopteri > Cyprinodontiformes > Nothobranchiidae > Callopanchax > Callopanchax toddi. The sequence goes on along the minus strand of SSNR01000743.1, from coordinate 46,657 downwards.
TTTTGTACGATGGCATTTCAACAGTTCAGATATTTTCAACAAATTGATTCAAGTTTAAC
>SSNR01000743.1:34098-41598 GCA_006937965.1 Callopanchax toddi | reverse complement strand
TCGTCTGCCAGACGTTTCTCGAGCTGATCCATATCTGCTTCCGCGAGATTTTACTATTACTACTCTGTTGATAGCGGCATCAAGCCGGAAATGATCACGGGGTGTTCAGCCGACCAATCAGAGGCGTGCGCTCTTTGTCTCGTTCGACGGATAGTTAGAAAAGTGAGCTCGACTCCGTTGCGAGGCTGTCGGAGAGCTCTTGCGTTGACGGATAATGGCGTTGCTTGTCTCCGTAACGACGCAGATGAGAAGTATAAATCAGGCTTCAGTTGTAGCAGCAGTAGGTACAACAATAAGATGTGCAGACCAATCTTTTGGTAGAGCTTGCTCCTGGGCTTTAATTTCAAAAGTAAGCAAACACCAACATTTGATTAAAATCAGTTATATTTAATTGAATTATGTGTTGAAACAAAAGTGGTAGAGAAGTTTTACAGCAGCACAAATTTTACTTTTACTTGAGCAGATTTTTGAAGAAATAACAGTACTTTTACTTCACTGCCGGTATATTGTGCAAAACGTTATCAGTTATTTTAATAATTATTTTAAAAAGGAAACAGTTGTAATAATAGCAATAAAACAATATTAATTCTAAAAGTGATTGAAAACAATATTAGTAAAGTACTTATAATTTAAAATGTATCTGTAATAATCTGTTTTTACTGCAGCAGCTGATTGGAAGGGTCTCACTTGTGGGAGCTCTGAAGGGTCATGTCCAGATTCCAAACCATGACAGAACAACCATTCATCACTGGGAAACGCCACATTTAGAAAGATGTCTTTTATTGTTTTATACTTTTAAAAAATAGACTATTCAAAGATACCTGCATTTGCATATTATTTTATCAGGTATGAGTATATCATTTCTAAAAAATATTTTGCTGATATGATTAAACAGTTACTCACTACATTATGTCTTATTTTCCAACATACTTATTTACGTTTACTCAAGACTTTTTTTGGGGAGACTACAGCTTAATAAATTGAAGTATGCCTTCAAAGAAAGACACGTGGTTGAGTGTGAAATGAACTGCTCCAACAAAATGAGAAGTGGATTATCAAAAAACAACTAGTGCACACATTACTGCAACACATTTTATATTGAAAAAGCAGTGACAGTGACATATACAGATGGGACAAACTGTTATAAAGACAATATTCAAAAAATAAAATCCTTTATATTTTTGTTCCACGTTGTTTAAATGTTCTAAAAGGATCAGTAACAACACTGATGACCATTATACTAAAGAACTGAATACACTATTAAACATCTAGTTTACAGTCATAAATTTACAAAAATCATAAACTAGAAGTGAACTGGACATCTGCCTCAGCATGAATGAAATAGGTTTTGGAGAATGTATATTTAGGTGTGTTTTGCCATCTGCTTGTTGCAGTATGATTATTGGATTTTAATATAGCAACATCAATAAAGTGAAGATGAATAACATTTCTCAGATGTAGGTTAAAATCACAAAACTAGCATTGTTCTCTTTTCAAAGCAGGTATGACTCTGCAGATCTTAAAGATGCTATACATTTACCTTATGAATCACTTTTTTGGAAGGCCAACACAGTTTTGCAATCTTTATAAAAAAAACAAACAAATGAGTGAAAAGTAGTCCCTGGTTCTACTGAGCTCTGACAGTCTGCACATTATGTCAGAAATTCCACTCGTCTTCTTTTCCCTGGTTCTCTCTGCCTTACAGAGATGACCTGATGATGTCTCTCTTAGATTCATGTACAGGTTCGTAGCCTGATAAGGATCAGCTGGTACAGTTAGATGGGACTCAGCCATAAAGATATTGCACAGTTCGTACACATCTGGATCACATGGTACAGTCAGCTGGAAGACACAGTCATTTTTACACAGCTGAACATGTTCGTTTTCAACAGATGAGAGGAAGTCTCTTGTCCTGTACAGTTCTGGGAGGGCATACATCACATTAGGCCGACCGCTGGGGACATCTGTGTTTTTTGATGGCCTGATGTTGTGTGTGTTCCAGACTTGCACAGTGTCATCCAACTCATCCTGTAACAGGTAGTACAGACAAACAGGAAGGAAGAAAATGACACATGTTAAATAAAGTTAAAAGGTGTGGCTTTAACATTTTTCCCTACTTTCCTTAGATCTTCCTGTGTCTCTTTGTGACACTTGGACAACTAAGCTGTATCTCTATTTACAACCAGTGGTGGGTAGAGTAGCCAAAATGTTCTTAAGTAAGAGTACTATTATTTCAACATAAAATTACTCAGGTAGAAGGACAAAGTAGTCTCCTAGAAATTACTTAAGTAATAGAGTATTTTGTGAAAATACAATTCAAGTAGTTTCTGTTTGATCACAGCTGCTGAATTATTATTATTTTTTTGTAGAAATAATGTTCTCAGACAAGCCAAAATATAAAATAAGATGAAAATTCTGGTATGATCAGATAAAAAATTGTAAAAATTAAGAGCTGTCTTGACAAAACCTTTCAATTTTTTTGTCTGCTCAGTTTGGTTCCTTGACCAGACCCACCTATATTGTGAGACTCCTTCAACCAAGCACTGAAATTAAATCACTAGATAATTAAATATTTAACAAGTGTTCCAGTACTTCACCAATAGTTTTTACTATTTTATATTGAACATGTGATTTTTAAAAATGATTAAACTACTTTTAACTATTTTAAGTTATTATTAAAGTAAACAATCAAGTGTTTCTCAATGTATGAGAGAGTAGTACAATTACTTATTCACAACTGTACACAAAAAGTAAAATAAATAGTGCAGTAAAACCTTAAAATTACATAAACTTAATATAGTAAACTGATTAGGCTACTACCATCCTCTTTTTATGACTTATTTTCTTGATCTCCTCTCTCCCAATAAGAGATGGCGAGCACACACACATGATGCTTGAATGAACTCACCTGTATGAGTCCCATACAGCAAAACTGAAGTATGCTTTTGTCCAGGAAACCACCATCAAAGAATCTGTTGTCTCTGAGATCTGCAAACAGGGACAACCAGAACTCCATGCACTCGCTGCGAAGAAAACGCCACCAATATTCAATCCTTTGGTTAGCTGTGCTCGCTCCTTCCAGGTAGCTGTCCAGGGTGTCACCTGGCTGAGGGGTACAGAGGAAATGCTGGTCTCTGCTAAGTAAGAAGCTAAGCTCTGCTAAGTCTCTGACGTAGCAGTTTTCTGTTCCCAGATCGCCTCTGACCACTCTGGGGCAGCCCCCTAAACGCTGCACTGCTTCGATGTAATATCCTCCGATCAACTTGGGATCACTGCTTGTTGTGTATGCATTAAGTCAGATGATTTTTCTTGATAATCCATCTATACTTCTGTAACGCCGCCAAATGCGTTACTACCTCTGAATTCTGACCTCTAGGATCATCACAAATAATAACCATCTTTTTCCTAATAACTTGGAATAAAATGACTCTGTTATTATTTAACCTGGATTAACATTCCCAGATCACGGACGTTTTTCTGGAAGACCTTCACTGGATTTTCACTCTTTAGTTAATAATAACTCAAAGACTGCCAGACGTCTCCTTCTAAATGTCATTACTCTTAATCAAACTGTTTGAAAATGTCTTAATGTGATTAATGCATTTTCTTCCAGTATTAATGAATGTCTGATCCATACATCAGTATTATTCCACATACATACTTTGCTAAAAGGTTAAATCATATATTACTTCAACCAATAAGAGTTAGCGGTCTGAGTCACGTGAATTAATAACTCCTCATTGGCCCATGTTTCATTAAGATTCCTCTTTAGCAGCTTCCGACCCCGGAAGCTAGAGAGAGCTGTTCTGGTCCTGACACTAACCAGACGACACGCTCAGCTGTCAACCTCTACACAGCTAACGCTAGTTGCCGGCTCACCCCTGAGACGGTTCCCTCAGCCCGTCTGAGCCTATGAAACCAGCTTCCCTCTGAGGTCAGACACCTTTAGTCTGACGCTCCGTTATGGGAATGCCAGCCCTCGATGCTCCCTGCCAGAGATGGGTCCACTAAGCTTCGTATCCCCGGACAACACCGTGGCCTCCGGCGGTCCAAGACCCCCGCAGCCGTCTGATCCTGACCGAGGAGGGAACACCACCTCCGTGCTGTCTCATCCAACTCCAGCAGTGCTTATCCATAGAACGCAGCTAAGTACCACAATCCTGGTAAAGCTTAAAGGCCTCTTGATAAAAGCTAACAACTTTAGCTCACTCAAACTAGTTACTGATCCATCCGTAACTAGTGCCCCTCCATTAGAACCCTTAATCTAAATTAAGTAAATCCCTAGTCTCCTAAAACCATCATGAGACTCAGATTGCTAAAACTTATTTAAGATTCAATTCAGAACACCTTACCATCGTGAATGACTTAATGCTGACTACCTGCTAACTACCTCTTTCTTATCTGTGATATCTGTCGTACGTCTTTCTTAATAAAATTATGAAGTCTAGTTCCATGACTCAAGCTTCTATTCGTCAATATATAAAAGGTCCTACTAACTCCCTGTAATTAAAGAACCTAGAGAAATATTCCCGTTTAGACACTAAAAGAGTGATATTATATTATTGTATAACACATGTCTGTATGCAGTGTGCACATGAATCAGATTTCATCTGTTCTGGTGAATGTTGGGTGGTTTGTGAATCTGGCCTGGGAGGTTCTTACAAGTGTTAGTATTTTTTGTTAGGCTGGTAACTAGCCCCCGTATTACGGAAGCCCTGAACGGCAAGCAAGTAAAAAATTTTTTTAAGGGTGGGCAATTTTCTAAGTCTGGGCAATTTTATTGTTCAGTTTGACTTTCTGACTTCTATAAACCCTGAATAGCAAGCCAAAAAAGTATTTTCTTTAAAATTTGATGCATTTTCTAAGTTTGGTCAAAAATATTTTTCCACTTGACTTTCTGACCTGTGCAAATGAGGAGAAAACATTTTTTTGAAACATTGTCACAACTGTTATAATATCCTTAAACAGTTGTAAAAATGATAATAAAAAAATTAAAGGTGTGGTTTTCTGGGTTATTTTATAGTTTTGCATTGTTCTCTAGTGTAATTCAATGCTATCTATGTAATTTTTATAAAGAAAGAAGTCTTGATGCTTATAATATAAGCTTTAGAAGTTTGCTATTCTACAGCAGAGTATAAAAACAGCCGGATTCTCATTAGATATGCATAGCCCTCGCTTCTGATTGGCTGTAGGTATTTGATACTGAAACATGGCAGCTCGGCCTTTAAGTGAAACTCCACCGGTCGCCTCACATGCTCGCCACTGCTCTCACCTCACGGACACACACACTGCTCTCAGTACTTTGTGTGTCTTAACCAAAATTCCTCAGTGTAGCATCCAGTCGAATTGAGTTAGGCCAATACTGGTGGTTAATGGTGTTTATTAAAGCCGTCCTTGTCATCAACCAACGTAAGAGCTAAGCAAAAACAAATAACAATTACTATACATTCATATTGACTCTTCAAACGTTACAGCCGTTGTGTTTAGCTCATTACATCTGTACATTTTACTCCATTAAAGTCTATAAACATCTCCATAAACCTTTCCAGTTACTTAAATACACAAATACATTTACAAACCTTATTCCTCTATCGACTGAAGCTAATTCAGAGATGGTTTTTAAACTTTCCGTCTTTTCTCCGTTGTTGTTAGCTGAGTGTAGTGGACATAGACGTTATTTCTAAGTTTATATGGTCCAGATCAAGAAATGGATTATGTGTGTGTGACAATTGACTCTTTTCCCCAGCTCACACCCTCTTTCAAACAGATTCCCCCTCAGGAGGTCATAAATTCCTGCCTTGGTGTCGAAGAACCACCTTTCATCTTGCTGTAACAGGACAGATACGACTGAATGCTAATTTACAACTTGGTGATACTTATTCAAATAGCAAACTTTCAGGATGGTGATCAAAAGGAGTTTCGATCACAAGCACAGACGGAATGGAGCCAGAAGACCCTCACCCCACCTTTTCTCACCCAGTGGGGAAAGCCAGGAATTCCTTTGTCTCTCCTGTCCTTAAGAATGTCTTTTCAAGGAATCAAATCTAACCTCTCTGCACCCTCACAGGTTTCAGATGAAATAAAACTTCAGTGTGATCCAAGTTGGGCTAAAGAAATGTTAATATCCACAGGTTTACTTTTAAAATGTGTTTACAAGATAGTTTGATTTTTTTCCCTGTTTGATTTACTTAGGTAAAAGTTCTTTGGTTAATTTTCCTTGAAGACTTTTCACATTGTTTATCAATATGATACCAAAATATCTAGGGGTGTTTTTCTCTTTTAAATCTAATCTAGTCAAGAAACTAGAAATGTTTATTTGTCTAATGTACTCTTAAGCTAAGAGTAACTGATTTCTCTGATTAATCTGATGTGGGATTTAATGTGTTTCTATGCTTAGAATAAACATGATGCACGCAGTCTAAAAGGTGATTCTGAATAACTTATCACGTCTCAGAGAGAAAAGTGGTAAAAGATTTATTTTATTGATTAGAAACTTTATTCCTCTCATCAAAAGTTAAACCCCCTTTTTAGAAGCCATTCCTAAGTACTTCCCCTTTATGCAGATGAAGGTGGAGTCAACCACACCATTGGCTGAACCAGACTCCACCTCTGCCCCTTTAAAACCAGAAGGCGCTAACTGCTAGCTCTCTTCGCTCTTCTCTTGGCTGCTTCTCTTGCTTCGGCTCTCTGCTCAGATGACCTGATGACCTCTCCAGCCTGGCCTGCTCCCACCCCAGGGAGTCAGGATACCCAGGCTTTCCAACATGAGGCCNGAAGGTCAGAGGAGGTCACATTAAGGTCACCTGTGAAGGTCAGAGGAGGTCACATTAAGGTCACCTGTGAAGGTCAGAGGAGGTCACATTAAGGTCACCTGTGAAGGTCAGAGGAGGTCACATTAAGGTCACCTGTGAAGGTCAGAGGAGGTCACATTAAGGTCACCTGTGAAGGTCAGAGGAGGTCACATTAAGGTCACCTGTGAAGGTCAGAGGAGGTCACATTAAGGTCACCTGTGAAGGTCAGAGGAGGTCACATTAAGGTCACCTGTGAAGGTCAGAGGAGGTCACATTAAGGTCACCTGTGAAGGTCAGAGGAGGTCACATTAAGGTCACCTGTGAAGGTCAGAGGAGGTGACATTAAGGTCACCTGTGAAGGTCAGAGGAGGTGACATTAAGGTCACGTGTAGAGGTCAGAGGAGGTCACATTAAGGTCACGTGTAGAGGTCAGAGGAGGTCACATTAAGGTCACGTGTAGAGGTCAGAGGAGGTCACATTAACGTCATGTGTAGAGGTCAGAGGAGGTCACATTAAGGTCACCTGTGAAGGTCAGAGGAGGTCACATTAAGGTCACCTGTGAAGGTCAGAGGAGGTCACATTAAGGTCACGTGTAGAGGTCAGAGGAGGTCACATTAAGGTCACGTGTAAAGGTCAGAGGAGGTCACATTAAGGTCACGTGTAAAGGTCAGAGGAGGTCACATTAAGGTCACCTGTGAAGGTCAGAGGA